>PVKA01049196.1:0-13365 GCA_004027165.1 Ctenomys sociabilis | reverse complement strand
CCCCCCCCCCCCCCAGCCACAAAGAAACACAAGATACTAACTGTGCTTCTGGAGGGCAGATGTC
Organism: Ctenomys sociabilis; assembly: GCA_004027165.1. Taxonomy (NCBI): domain Eukaryota; kingdom Metazoa; phylum Chordata; class Mammalia; order Rodentia; family Ctenomyidae; genus Ctenomys; species Ctenomys sociabilis. The sequence continues at coordinate 13,301 of PVKA01049196.1, read as the reverse complement.
TGAAACGGGAGAGACTCTGAGGGAAGAATTTGTTTTCCCTGCCTTCTGGCTGCCGGAGCCCCTGGCATTCCTGGCTTGTGACTTGTCCTAATGTTGCTCTTTATTCCTGTTTTACATGTTTCCTGTAGTCCTACCCCACCAACAGGGCCCCATGCTGACCCTGGGCTCCCCTGCCAGACGACCCAGGACATCCTGCCCCTTTCCCAAGGTCCTCACTTAGCCAGGTGTGATGACACACACCTGTCATCCCAGCAGGAGGATCCCTGTGAGTTTGAAGTCAGCCTGGACTACATTTTCTTTTCTTTCTTTTTTTTTTTTGGCGGAAACCGGGGATTGAACTCAGGCCCTTGTGCTTGCCAGGGAAGCGCTTATTTCTTTTTTCTTTTTTTTTTTTAAAGATCAAGGCTTTATTTTTTATTTATTTATTATAGTGTCTCGCTACACATCACGGACTTTTTTTTTTTTGCGGGGGGGTCAGCTCAGCCCGCCCTGGGGGAGGGGCTGGGGATGAACCGTGGTCCCCGAGAGCTTGCCTAAGCAGGCCTCTCGTGTCATCCGTGTGGAGGGCCAGAAGCACATTGTCATCTTCGCTTTGCGCCGTATCCTGCGTGGCAAGGCGCTCACCTATGACTACCAGTTCCCCATCGAGGGTGCCAGCAACAAGCTGCCCTGTAACTGTGGCGCTAAGCGCTGCCGTCGGTTCCTTAACCAGGGTTGTGGCTGCTTGCCACAACTCCTCAAGCCCCCCAGTGCCATCTTGCCCCTGGCCTGGGGGGTCCCCAGTCCTTCCCAGAGCATCTCATTCCCACCGTTCTGTTCCAGGTGGATGTGGGCATGCAGTTGGCAGGGGCCCTGCCCCCAACCCTTAGCCCACCTAGCAATCACCCCCTTCCTGCCTTGGGGCCCAGGGTGTAGATATTGTACAAAGGTTTCTAAGTCCCTTCTTTTCTATGCCCTTTTTTATTTAAGAGGGTGGGGTTCCAGGTGCGAATCCCCCCACAATAAAGCCTGTCAGTGTTTGGGGAAAAAAAAAAGTGTTTATTTCACTGAGCCATTTCATTGGCTCCAGACCCTTTCTCAAAAAACAAACAAAACTAGATCCTCTCTAATTCCTGTCTGCAATGGCCCCTTTGCTAGGTGAGATGACACGTTTGTCTCCTCTGTCTCTCTGTCTCTCTGTCTCTGTCTGTCTGTCTCTCTCTGTCTCTGTCTCTCTGTCTCTGTCTGTCTGTCTGTCTGTCTGTCTGTCTGTCTCTCTCTCTCTCTCTCTCTGTCTCTCGTACTGGGGATTGAACTCAGGATGGGGTCTTGCTAAGTCATTAAGAAGGGGGCGATTCTCCTGTCTCGGCCTCCTGGCCTCCTGGCCTCCTGGACTGCGGGATGCAGCCTAGGTGTACGCCACCACACCTGCCTGTGGCGGCTCGGTTCGTCCTCCGGGAGCGGGGCCCCCGCAGAGGCCCAGGCTGGGCGGGGAGAGGGCGGGCCCCGGGCGTGTCCTCCCCTCTGCCCGCCTCCGGCCCCGCGCTCCGCAGGCTAAGAGCCGGCCCGCGAGGACCGCAGGAGCAGCTCCCGCCCGCGATGCCTCCCTCGGCCCTGGTCCTGGCGATGGAGAACAGCCCTGCGCTCCCGGCCTTCCTGCTGTGCAGCACGCTGCTGCTCATCAAGATGTACGCGGTGGCCGTCCTCACCGGGCAGCTGCGGCTGCGGAAGAAGGTGCGCGCCTGCCCGGCCCGGAGCCCGGAGCGCGGAGCCCGGGGCCGCCTGGGGGCCACGTGCGCTGGCTGCGGTCCCAGGGCGGCGCGGGCACCTCGGTGGCGCGGGCGTGAGCGCCCCGATCTGCGGCCCGAAGCCCCCGTCTGGCGGTCCCAGGGCGGCGCGGGCACCTCGGTGGCGCGGGCGTGAGCGCCCCGATCTGCGGCCCCGAAGGTCCCCCCCGTCTGGCGGTTCCCGGCCCCCGGCGCTGGTGTCCGGGCGGAGTGGGAACCAGCCTAGCAGGAGCGGGAGACCCGGTGGAAATCCCCGCCCTCCGGCACGGTCGCCGAGAGGTCCGTGTGGCCCGGGTGCCAGGAGACAACCACCCCCGGGCCCCGCAGCGCCCCTAAGCAGGCTGTGCGGGTGCCTGGGGGCGCAGGCGGCCGAGCACCGGCGACGGGGAGCCCCCGAGGGAAGGGCGCGCCTCTCCGCCCGTGCCTCTTTCCAAGGCTGGGCGCGGGCGCTTCTGCCCTCCAAGGTGGCCCGGCGTGGGGGACTTGAGGACCAGCCCAGCCCTGCCCCTTGCTGCTGGAGAATTCAGGCTCTGGCCATCGGGGCGGGCCGGGGCCAGGATGCAGCTCTGCTGGGACTGGAAGCCGAGCTGGGCGTCCGCGGGGCTGCCCTAGGCCAAAGCTGGAGCCCTCGCACCTCCCTAGGAGAGCTCACCTGGGAGGGCCCCGGCCAGGTGTGAAGTCGGGGTTGCCTCTAGTGCAGACACCTGCCTCGGGGTCCAGGTGCTAAGCAACAAGCCAGTTCCTTCGGATTTGGATTTAGACAAGGAAAGAACTGACTTGCCTGCCGGACTTTGATTGTTAACTCAGTGATCCTCCTGCCTCATCTCTCAAGCACTGGGGTGACAGGTGTTTGCCACTATGCCTGGCTCTAAATTTTTTTTTCCCCCCCGGAACGGGAATTGAACTCAGACCCTTGTGCTTGCCAGGGAAGCGCTTAATCCACTGACAACTCCCCGGTCCCCTGGCTCTAAATTAATTGATTGATTCTTTTTTTCTTTTGGAGATCCTGGGGATTGAACCCAAGGATTAAGCTATATTTGCAGCCCATTGTATTAAGCTATATCTGTAATCCTTTTGCTTACTATTATTTTATTTATTTATTTTTCTTTTGGCAGAACCAGGGATTGAATTCAGGCCCTTGCACTTGCTGGGGAAGAGCTTATTCCACTGAGCCATCTCCCTGGCCTGATTTTTTTTTATTTTTTATTTTGAGGTAGGATCTTGCTAGGTTGCTGAATTGCCCAGGCTGGGCTAGAATTTATGATCATCTTGTCTCAACCTCCCAGAACGTGGAGATTGATTGTAGGTGTGTGACATAAGGCCCAGTGCAAATTCTTGAAATGCCTCCCTGAGGGTCCTGTGACTTCATCCTGGGCCTCTGTCCCTTACTCCAGAGTCTGCAGCCCAGGTGGTTTCTGGTTCTCTAAAGCTGAGAAGCTCCTTCTGGCCTCGGGGCCTTTGTACCTGCTGTTCCCACAGCTTCCTGCACTGTTGCTCCGGTTCCGCATCTGCCTCACCTTTTATGCAGGTTTCTAGGGGTGTGCAAACACTGCTTCCGTCTTCTCTCTCTGACAGGGGAGCTCCTGTTCCCCTGGTCACAGGCAGATCCCTTGTGAGATCGAGAGCCGGACAGGAGCTGGGTGGTGTGCACACCCCTATAATAACGGGGGGCGATCACCTAGAGACCTCAACTTGGGAACTGTTGGAGGCAGGGCCAGCTGCACCTCTCCCGTAATAAGGGTCCCTCATGTGTTTCAGGCTTTTGCCAACCCCGAAGATGCCCTGCGACATGGTGGTCCCCAGTTCTGCCGGAGCGACCCAGATGTGGAGCGGTGTCTTAGGTAAGTACAGGCTGCCCAGGGCTGCGACGTGCCCCTGACCTGGCCAAGACCCGTCCTGCAGGTCTCCCCACCCGGTAGGCGAGAGTCTCTGCGCTCCACATCCCCTTAGGCTCAGGCCCTTGTGCTTTCTGGGCAAGCACTTATTCTACCTAGCTATCTCCCCAGCCCCTATTGTTGGTGTTTTTAAGATAGGGTCTTCAGGCTGGCCTTGAATTCAGAGGGACCCTCTTGCCTCAGCCTCCCTTGTCCTAGGATGATAGGTATGTGCAGCTAGGCCTGGCTTGGCTAATTTTTAATCTTGGAAACAGAACTGAGGAGTGGCTCCCTCCCACCTGTCACGAATCCTCTGCCCAAAATCACAGAGAGTGGCCCAGGGTTGTGGCATTTGTGCAGGGGCTCACTGCAGCCTCGCTGGGTTCCTCTGCCGGGCCCCTGCTGTGAGCAGAGTCCCTCACACCGGTCACCCACCCGTGTCAGAGCGTGCTGCTGCGCTGTGCCCGGCTGTGCGCATCACGCGTGGCCCCCCGCTCCGGCCCGTGCAGTGGGTGCTCACACGCGGGGTGGATTCCTCCCCGTGCCAGAGAGAACAGTCACATACTCCTTTCTCCCTTCCTCCATCTTTTTTTTTTTTTTGTCTTTTTGAGACAGGGTCTCACTGTGCAGTTCAGGCTGGACTTAAGCTCACTTTGTAGCTCAGGCTGGTCTCGAGCTCACAACAATCCTCCTGCCTCAGCCTCCCGAGTGCTGGGATTACAGGCATGCGCCACCACGCCCGGCCCTCTTCCCTTCTTTTTTTCAGTACTGAGCATTAAACCCAGGGCTCTAGCAAGGCGTGGGGGTACATGCCTGTCATCCCAGCTTTGGGGAGGCTGAGGCAGGAGGACTTACATCACATAAACCATTTCAAAGCTGGCCTGAGGAGCTGGGTGTGGTGGTGCAGGCCTTGTAATCCCAGCACTCGGGAGGCTGAGGCAGGAGGATTGTTGTGAGTTTGAGACCAGCCTGAGCTACAAAGTGAGCTCGAGGCCAGCCTGAACTGCATAGTGAGACCCTGTCTCAAAAAGACAAAAAAGAAAAAAAGCCGGCCTGAACTACATGCTAACACCTTGTCTCAAAAAAACCAACCAAACAAGCCCCATAGACCTAGCATCTTCACTCAGAGCTCTATCTCCAGCCTTTTATTATTTTTTATTTTGAGACAGATCACGCTAAACACCAGGTTGCCCAGACTGGTCTTGCGCTTGCCATCTTCCTGCCTCAGCCTCCCGGAGGGCTGGGAATTACAGGCCTGTGCCATCTCGCCCAGCTTCATATTTTGCTTTTACTTTGCATTTCATGAGTGAAATGGAATATCTCCTCAAGTGCATACCATGCCCCAGGCAGTTAAAAACTTTCTTATTATAAAAGTCAGAACTAGTCATGGCAGACAATTTGGGTCAGGCCAAAAGCCTAGGCAGAGAGGAAAACCACGCTTGTTCCAGTCACTGCTGGCATTTTCCTCTCCTCTTTGTCTTCTGTGTCAACATAAACCTGATAAGGTTAGGCATGCCTGACATGACCTGAGGTGGGGTTCTTTTCACTGATGTTTTTCAGTGAACCTAATTTCATGAGAACTTTCCACAGGATAAATATTACTCAAAAAACAAACAATTCTTGGGTGGGAATGTGGGGTAGAGTGCTTGCCTAGTGGGTTCAAGACCTGGGTTCTGTCCTCAGCGCAAGATGAGATTCCTTAAAAATGACTGTGAAACAAGGGTGTGGTGGCACTTATCTGTAACTGCAGCACTTGGGAGGCTGAGGCAGGGAGATCGCCTTCTCTCCCTCTCCCTCTCTCCCCCTGTTCTCTTCCTCTCTCTCCCTTCCCTCTCCCCGCCCCTCTCACAAGGCCTCCTTATGTAGCCCAGGCCAGCCTCAGTCCCATCCTACTGCCTTAGCCTCCCGAAGGGTGTGTCACCAGAGGGAATTCTGCCCTATTTCCCCCAGCCACCTGCCCAGAGCAGGAAACTTGGCCAGGGGCAAGGTTGAGACCAACCAAGGAGCATTGAAGGAGGAGATGGGGGTGGCACTCACAGAACTCTGGCTGTGTCCCCGTAGACCGGGGGGTCACATTGATAGTAGCAGTTCTCTTGGGGGTGGGGGTGGGGGTCTGGGTTTTCCCTTGTGCTTGTCTGAGCCATCAGCAGTGCTTTGCGGGCTGCGGTTTGATGACACTGCCAGCCTCCTGAGAGCAGGTGCCCTTGTTCTCAGGCTGGTCCACGTTTAGCTTCGATTATTCCAGCAGCCTCCCAGCCCCTGGCCCTTCAGGGGCACTTGCTAGTTGCAGACACTGTGCTAATGACCAGTTGTATTTGGTAAAAAAAAATTTTTTTTGGAGGGTGGATCCAGAGATTGAACTCAGACCCTTGCGCTTGCCAGGGAAGCGCTTATTCCACTGAGCCATCTCCCTGGCTCCAAGTTTTTTTTTTTCTGCTGTTTTGTTTTTGTCTTTTTTGAGACAGGGCCTTGTTATGCACCTTAGGCTGGGCTTAAGCTCACTTTGTAGCCCAGCTGGTCTTGAACTTGCAGCTGCAGCCTCCCAGTGCTGGGATCACAGCTATGCACCCCTAACCCGGCTGAGCCTTCCTTAGGGAATCTGCTCTGTCCATTCCGTGAGGCCTTTGAGGGGGGCCTCTGTCACCACGTGACCTTTAGGAACCTGTGGACAACGGGGTGCAGACCAGCCTGGGAGAGCTGGCACTCTGCAGAGCTGAGGGAGCTGGAGGAGACCCTGGGGACAGAGTTAGTTACATATTACAGCCAAGTTTCCCGGGCAGTTGGGGCCCCTGGAAACCCTTCGTGCACAGGAAATCATTTACGCCTTGGTGCTCAGATTTTCGGAGCATGAACTCCCCGCAGCAGGACACTTGCTGGGGAAACCAAGCTGGCACTGGGAGAGTCCAGGCAGGTGCACAGGAGCCGGGCACCTGCTTATCCAGATGCCTGTGCGCAGGTCCTTTCCATGGGGGTATGGATCAGAATCTGGGGACCTGCAGCTGTGGCAAGGGGCTGCCTCTGTGTCCCCAGGAGGAAGGTGAACGTCAGACCCAAAACTTTGGAACACTTCTGAGTATTTATTTGGTCTTTGAAGTTTTGTTTTTTTGAGACAGGATCTCACAATGTAGTCCAGGCTGGCCTCAAACTCAAGGGGCTCCTCCTGTCTCAGCTTCCCCAAGGGCAGGGCTGACAGGTGTGCACCCCCACACCCAGCCAGGCCACTTTACTCTTGAGCTCCTGCCATTGCCATGGAGCTGCCACCTGCTGTGTCAGCCTTGAGTACCAGGCAGAAAGGCCTCCCTGTGGGTCCCCCTTTCCTCATCGCTGTCACCTGCTACAGGAAGACGCAGCTGTGTCGAAATGTGCAGTGGGGGCGGGGCGGGCACTGAGCCGTGGGCGGCACGCAAGTCTCATCTCGTGGCGGCGCTTTGGGTGGCTTTTACCTTAACTGGGGGTTATTATGGGATGACACTGTGCTGAGTGTGGGGTGTGACTCCCTCCTCGTCTCAGGCCACAGCCTGCGGGAAGGGAGGCCAGTGTCCCTGAGACATGCTGTGGCTCTGACGCCATGGTTAGGGGAAAGAGGCCAGGCCACCTCTTGCCATGCAGTGGCCTTAAGTGACACCTGCGTCGTCCCCTAGCAGCGGGGCCAGGAAGCTCAGCGCCCTCTCAGGTTCCAGCGGCCAGCCTCTTCCTCCCTCCTTTCCTCCTTCCCTCCCCCCTGCACTCTGCAGCCCACTGCTTCTCCTCCATCTCTGGCCAGGTGTCTGTGCCCCCTGATATCCCGCAGCTGTCTAAACATGAGCTTGCTCTAAAAAGGTAAACTTTTTTTTATTAATTTTTTTTTTTTTTTTTTTTTTTTTTTTTTGGTGGAGCTGGGGATTGAGTTCAGGCCCTAGCGCTTCCCAGGGAAGCACTTATTCCACTGAGCCATCTTCCCGGCCCCTCTTTTTTTTCTTAATTATTATTTTTGGCTTTTGGAGACAAGGTCTTACTATGCAGAGCAGACTGGCCTTGAGCTCACTGTTTAGCTCAAGCTGGCCTAGAACTTGCAACGATCCTCTTGCCTCAGCCTCCCAAGTGCTGGCACGTGCCACCACACCAGGCTTAAAATACGAGCTTACCAGATCGGGCATGGTGGGGCACACACTTGTTATCCCAGCATTCAGGAGGCTGAAGCAGGAGGATCATTGCAAGTTCCAGGCCAGCCTGGGTACAGAGTACGACCCTACCTCAAAAACAGAACAGACCTTCAGGCAGAGGGAGAAGGCAGACTGGTGCCAGCCTCTGAGACAAAGGTGCCAACCGCCACAGCTAAGAGTTGCGGGCCTCTGCGCACTCACGGGCCCTGCTCCCTTAGTGCCCCACACTCCACCAGCATGCACCTGTGCTCCTGCCCCAGGCCTCTGCACCCCACTCGGTCACTGCACAAGGACGCCCACCCTGTAGGGCACCTGATGTTCCAGGTCACTGCCCTGGCCACCCTCTTTCCCTCTCTGGCCCACCCTCAGCTTGTCTGGCCGGTGAGCTCTCTCCACGCCTCCCCTCCTTGGCCACCTCCCCTCCTTGGTGTCTGCAGTCCTGGAAGGACTGCTGCGAGCACTAGGCCCACACTGTTCCTGTTTATCCCAGCACCTGTTGGGACAGCGATGTGATGGCGTCAGTGTCCGCTCAGGCTGTGTTTGGGACCCAGCTTCCCCCACCCCCCCAGGCTGTCAGCAGGGGTCACGGAAACCGGGCCAAGTCCACAGCGGCATGGATCTCCTTCCTGCTCATTTGTTTATGTCCATCCAGGCTGGGCTCTGCACAGCCCCCAGCGCACATTGATTGCTTCAGACACCCCCTCAAGCAGCCACAGCAGGGGGAGGAGGCCTGGCCAGGCCCCACAAGCTGGGGCCACTTAGCCACGCAGTCCAGGCAGGCCTGGAACTCAGCAATCCTCCTGCTCAGCCTACCCCGTACTCCAATTGTTGGCTCTGCAAATATGGCGCTTGGGTCTGTGGCATCCAGACCCAGCCTGCCTGGGGTGGGCGGGACTCTGAGACCCTTCCAAGCCCGGCTCCACTACCGGGCTGTGCGAGCACGGGGACAGGGGGCAATGGGGGAGGACCCAGCCCTGACCAGCTGTTCTTCATCTCCACAGAGCCCACCGGAACGACATGGAGACCATCTACCCGTTCCTCTTCCTGGGTCTGATCTACTGCTTCCTGGGCCCCGCCCCCACCGCGGCCTGGGCGCACTTCCTGCTCGTGCTGGCCGGCCGCCTGCTGCATACGGTGGCCTACCTGGGCAAGCTGCGCGCGCCCACGCGCTCCCTGGCCTACATCGTGGCCCAGCTGCCCTGTGTCTCCATGGCCCTGCAGATCCTGTGGGAAGTGGCCCGCCACCTGTGACCTGCCACCACCACGCTGCAGGCCAAGTCGGGCAGCCCTGGCTCCCTGACACACTCTGGGCCGGCGGGGTGTGTGCGTGTTGGATTCCTGGAAGAAATGGTCCAAGGTCAAGATGGACAGAAAACCAAATCCCAGCACTGCGGAGGCTGAGGCAGTAGGATCACCGTGCAGTTTGAGCCCAGTGCCGGCTACATAGTGAAACTGTATCAAAGAAAAGAAAACATAAAAACTTGTTCAACAGAAACCATAGAGCCTTCAAATCACATTTCTCTTTCTCCAAGAATCAAAAGAGGCGGGAGTATGTGTGTTTAGGATGCCAAACCCACCTAGCACCCAAGGCCCCGCTCAGACTCCCGTGGGCTGGCCCCAGGCCACCCCAGGCTGCAGGTGCTGTGGCTGCATTAGGAGAGAGGCATCTCCGGAGGTGACAGAGTCCCTGTCCTCAGCTGCTTCCTCGGCCCTCTCTCTCCCCTCTTCTTCAGGCTCTGCCCCTTGGGCTGGGGTGGGGTGGGTGGAGTCCTTCCCAAGCTCCAGGCTATAGGTGGGGACAGTGGGTGTTGAGTCACCAACCTGGGCTGCTCAGAGCTGTGCATACTGCACGCACTCCACGTTCTTGGCTTGAGAGAAACGTTGGGCGGTGGCAGGGTGACCTGTGCAGCCCACCAGCCTCCTGTGGTGTCACCCCTGCCCGATGGCCCCATGTTCCCCCAGGATGCCTGGCCTCTAAGCAACAAGACACAGTCCCTACCTGGGTTCCAAGTGCCATAGTGACCAGCTGTGGAGCCCAGGACCTCCTCTGGCTGGCCTTGACCTTGTGGCGATCCTGCCTCAGCCTCCTGAGAGCTGGAATGACAGGTGTGTGACACCATGCAGGCACCAGCTGTGCTTTTGCCTTGTGGTCATGGAAGCAGCTCGCACCCAGGACTGGGGCTGTGACCCCAGTTTCAGACCCACAAGCATACAGTTGCTTGTTGACCACCTGAAGTCCCTGTCAAATGGGACCTGCCTCATGGGGGGCCACAGGGTGGAGGGGTGTTTGTCAGCAAACCCAGGCCTCACTTCGAGGGCCTGTTGGGCCAGGTGTGGTGATACCTGGGGGTCCAGCTGTTCTGGGGGCTGAGGTAGGAACATAGCAAGTTCAAGACTGGGGTGTTTAGCAAGAGCCCAACTCTGAAGGGTCAGGATGTAGTTGAAGGCGAAGGCCAAAGGCTCCGATGCTCTTCCTGGAAGAGCATCGCCCAGCTTGTCTGGGGCTCTGGAGCCCAGGCCTGTCAGGGATGAAAAGCTCCTTACCCTCAGCAGCTGGAGCCTGGGAACCGGCACAGGAAACCCTGCCCCCTGGTGGTGACACACTGCCCCCTGGTGGCGACACGATGCCAGGAAGCCCTCGGGGACTACAACGCCTCCTCTGGGGCTCCAGTGAGGCAGGTGTTGCAGCCAAGGGACAGTGACTGCCCCAAGGGTCCACGGGCATCATCCGGCTGGTGTGGGGTGCACGGCAGCACCAGCATCTTGGGGTTGATGGGTGCCCCACAGCATCCTGAGGCCAAGCGTGGGGCCTTCCCAACACCCCCCCAGCCTCCCCTCCCCACCTGCTCCCTGGCCCCACACACCACATGTTCCCCCAGCTCCTGACCCTTGTGTGGGCACCGGAAGCTTAGGCCCAGGCTTCTGTGCATAGGGCTGAGTCTGGTAGGGGCCTGGTGCTGGGGACCGGGGTGCTCCAGGGTGAGCTGGGTTATCTGCCAACCAGTGTCACCCGGGTCTGAGGTCACAGAACCCCTCATTACCTCCCCAAGGCCCACACCTAGGCCAGTCCCCACCTGTGTCACCCTTCCCGGCCAGCTGGGCCTTAGGTGACACAAAGGGGCTTTGTTTTGGTGCTGGCAGGAGCCAGGCAGCTCCCTGGATCGGAACCAGAATGATGGCTCTGTCCCAAATCTTATTATTTTTGTTTCTTTGAGATACGGTCCCACTACGTGGCCCAAACTGGTCTTGAGCTCACAGCAGTCCTCTGCGGCCTCATGGCTGAGATGACAGGCACACCCCACTAAGGCCTGAGGTTTTTTTTTTTTTTTTTTTTTTTTTTTTGTCTTTTTGAGACAGGGTCTCACTATACAGTTCAGGCTGGCCTTAAGCTCACTTTGTAGCTCAGGCTGGTCTCGAACTCACAACAATCCTCCTGCTTCAGCCTCCTGAGTGCTGGGATTATAGGCGTGCGCCACCACGCCCGGCTAAGGCCTGAGGTTTTGCCATTGTTTGGTTACGTAATCTGGGACAGCATTCTGCATCAACAGCCGTCACGCAGTGGGGATGTGTGTGCCGCACACGTGGGTGACGTGTGCTCGCAGGGGCCCAGTCTTGCTCTCCGCTCTTGGCTTGGCTTGAGAGTCTCCCTTCTCACTTTGTCCCACAGTGGACAGTATGGTTTCTGCGCTGCCTGGCACCCACCATCCTAGCTGCCCTCCCTGTTAGTTGGCTCTTGTTTGGGGGACTTCCCAGGTCACATCGTCGTGCACTGGTGTGTGTGCCCTCTGATCCCCACACACGAATGCTTCTTTCTTGTAACTTCCATTTCTGTAAAGTAGAATGCCTGGCTCGAAAAGCATGGCTCCCCATAGATTTGATCCTGGCAATTCAGGCAGGGGGTCGTGGCACCAGCCCTTTTTGGCTTGGAGACAGGGTGTTTATTTCCGAATTGCTCAAGTTAGGCTTGAGTTTGTGATCCTCCTGCCTCAGCTTCCCAGAGTGCTGGGTTTGCAGGTGCACACCCAGGTGGTGTGTCTATATTTAAGGCTTGTAGTACATAGTGTCCTCAGGAAGCACAGTTCCAATTTGGGCAGGATTTTAAAGAGTTGTATCCATTTTTATACCCTGTAGGAATTTTATATACAAGTGTGTATATGAGGAAAGAAGACCACCCACGGCCCCAGATCCTTGGGTGGGATCTCTGGCTGGATTGTGGCTTCTGACTTCCTTAGGTTGTTCTTATGCATATTAAATGCATCTGTGGAACAACTGCGTATTCCGTCTACATCAGCGAGAGGAAGGAGGAGGTCGGCCTGCCCCACCACTAGCTAGGCCCAGGTCTTTTCTGACATTTCTACTTTCCTCAAGCTACTCCTGTGCTCGTGCGGATGACAGCAATTTTTTGTTATCCATACCAGCTAAGCAGAGCCTGACCAGTGTCACTTTTTTTTTTTTTTTTTTTTTTTAATGTTTTGTTTGTTTTGTCGGAACCAGGGATTGAACTCAGGCCCTCGCGTTTGCCAGGGAAGCGTTTATTCTACTGAGCCATCTTCCTGGCCCCTGATTTTTGTGTTTTTTTGAGACAAGGTTTTGCTATGTAGTTCAGGCTGGCCTTCTGCTCACTTTTGTAGCTCCCAGGCTGGTCTCAAATTAACAGTGATCATCCTGTGTCAACCTCCCAAGTGGTGGGGATTACAGGCATGCGCCACCACGCCTGGTTCCAGCATCACTTTTCAAAGTTTGAATTGGGAAAATAATTAGGAGGCCAGATGTGGATTAACATGCCTATCATCCTAGCACTGGAGAAGCTGAGGCAGGAGGATCGCTGAGAATTCAAGGCCAGTCTGGGCTACATAGTGAGACCCTGGCTTAAAAAACAAAGAAACAAATGAGATAACCACCAGGAACAAAGAAAATAATAGGAGTTTTGTTCTGTCTTCTAAATATAAAATTATAATGCTAAATTATATTTTTAAAACATTTTATTTCATGAGACAGGGAAGCTTTAGGAAGGGCAGACAGGCAAGCAAGCCTGTGGTTCTGGTGGGGTGCCAGTCCCCGCAGCTCAGCGGCAGGCGTGGGCGTTCCTAGGGGAGCCATGGGTCAGGAGAGGCAGGTTAGGCAGTTAGGCAGACAGGCAAAGAGCAGCTCGACTGTCGTTTGGAGCCAGGGCTTTTCTTCTTTCTTTCTTTCCTTTCTCTGTGCTCAATCTCAGTGATCCTCCTGCCTCAGCCTCCCCAGCGCTGGGATCACAGGCTTGCTGTCTCATTACGCCACACCTGCCTGGCCCAGTGGCTTGCACTGGGGTCTAACCCAGGTCCTTGTGCTTGCCAGGCAAGTGCTCAGACCCCCCCACCAAGCTATCTCCCCAGCCCTGGGTCGTTTTATGTAGTCTAGGCTGGCTTCAAATTTGAAGTCTTCAGCCGGGCGTGGTGGCGCAGGCCTGTAATCCCAGCACTCGGGAGGCTGAGGCAGGAGGATTGTTGTGAGTTCGAGACCAGCCTGAGCTACAAAGTGAG
>PVKA01049195.1:0-13382 GCA_004027165.1 Ctenomys sociabilis | reverse complement strand
GAGAGAGGGAAGGAGAGAGAGAGAGAGAGAGAGAGAGAGAGAGAGAGAGAGAGAGAGAGAGAGAGAGAACAGGAGAATATCACTGGTGCATGGTGACTGTTCAATAGGGAGCAGTTGGAAATAAATTCAGACAAGTAGGCAGGAGCCAGATAACAGAGGACCTTGTCAGACGTGAAAGCAAATTTAGTCTTTTCTTGAATTGATGGAAAGACGAAGAGAATCTAAGCAGAGTTATAATGATATATTATGATGAACTTCTGAAGTGCCTCCCTGGTTGATGCATGAAGAACAGAGTAACTATAGTCACAAGAGTGGAAAGGAGACCAAACGAGAGCAATCCAAAGTCATGGAGGCCTGGGGCATGATCAGAAAGAGATCAAATTCTAAATGTGATTTCTCATTCTCAAGGAACAGCCATATAAGCCTGAGAAACATCGAACAAAATGAAGATGAAGATGGACTCAAGGAAGAACTGAAGTTTCTGACACAAAAAACAAATAAACAAAAACAAAAACAAAAACAAACAAAAAAAAAAAAACCAGGAGACCAGAGTAGCAGCTGGAGAATTATCTCTGTGGGGAAATGAGTTCAGGTTTAAAATGTGGTGTCTCAGTTACTTTTCTCTCATTGCTGGAGCAAAACACCCAACACCTAAAATTAAGGAAGAAAAGGCTTACTTAGCTTATAGTTTGTGGAGGTTTCAGCCCATAATCAGCTGGCTCATGGTAGAGTGGCACAGGAAAGAGGGCAGTGGTTTGTGGTGGTGGAAAGCAGCAGAGCAAAAAGGAAGGAGCACAGGGAACAGCAGCTGCAGAAGCTGAGAGTAAGGCTGTCTCCTTTCCTTTTATTTTATTCAGTCTATCGACAGGTATAGCACTTACACCCATAATCCCAGCAGCTCTCATCCATAATTCCAGCATTGATTTATGAGTTAATCACAAAGTCTAGAAGCCTGCCCCAATGACTGCATGTGGCTTCTAGGGGGACACCTAGACACAAACCATAACATTCCATCCCTGGCCCCGTGGATAAGACTCATGATATCTCTTTGTGCCAAGGACATTTTAGTCCATCTCTAGAAGTTGCCAAATTGCTGGAAGTCTCAGCATTGCCCAAAAGTCCAAGTCCCAAGTCTCCTCCAAAATTTAAGGCAAACTCTAAGCAGTGAACTCCTGTACAAAAGAAAAGTTGGGCACTTGCAACATTCCATGGGACACAAGGAAAACATAATCATTCCGAAAGGCACAAACAAGGGGATACAAAGCATTGAGACCAAAGCAAGTCCAAAATTCAAAAGGGCAAACATTAATTCCTATGGATCCATACAAAACTTCAGAAGCAATCTGTGATAAGTTGTGTGCTACCTCTGTAGCATGCTTGGTGATTATAGCTCCCATAACTTCTCTTTTAGGCCTGCTTTGCTCCCCCCTTACATCTTTCCTTGGATGATCCATGTTCCTGGGTTTCCCATGTTTCTGGGCTCTCCACTGCACTATAGACTTCTCACTCACAGCTCCACACACTCCCCTCCCAGGGGCACATTGCCTGGCTTCCCAAACCTTCTTTTGAAATCTAGGGGGAAGCCTTCTTAAAACCACTGCCACATGGATAATATCAAGAGCCTGTGCCAGCTGGAGCAGTAGCCAGGCCTTTTTTCTCTTGGTTGTAGAGGTTGAGTTTGGATTGCTGGACACTCTGAACACAATTCTGAGGAGAAAATTCTCTATAATGTTCATTTTGGAACTTGATGTGGCCTCTGCCACCATTCTGGAACATGGCACTGTGTGGCTTTCTCCTCAAACCAAAGCCTTTCACTTTTACAGTTTTGAAGTTTCAAAGGGTAGAAATTTGCTTTTTCTTGTGATGTTCTAAGGTCATCTTTTCTAGTCTCCTGTTCTTTCACAGAAATGGAGATCTCCTCAGCTCTACCTTTGTAGTCCACAGCTTTATTGGAGCTTTCTTTCTGGCCAAACTCACATTTTAAATCATGCTGCTTGGTTCTTTGCTCTTGATTCTCAACATAAATCTGACTAAAAGCCCTCAACAATAGTCATGCCACTAACTCAACATTAAACTGCCTTGAAATTTACTTTACCAGATTAATCATTCTCTTGTGCTTAATCTAAGTCTCAGACAGTCTCTGGACATGAGCAAAATTCAGACAAACTTTCTGCCAAGCCATGATACACATTGTGTGGATTCCAACAACCAATGCAGACTTTTTTGTCCCAGCAGGAACTTCGCTAACCTGGTCTTTAGAGGCAGTTTTTCTATCATCATTCTGATCTTCTGAGCTCGACAAGGTTCTCCCATACATTTCAACACTTCTCTTTCAGGTACATCTCTGAGTCTTTCCTGTGTCATTCTCAAAGGCTCCTGAACAATGTGGTCAGGTACAGTCACAGTAATGATCCCACTTCTAGGTTCCAAATTCTATCTCAGTTATTTTTCTCTCAGTGGTGGGATAAAATACCTGACACACAAAATTAAGGAAGGAAAGGTTTATTTAGCTCACAGTTTGTGGAGGTTTCAGTCCATACTCAGCTGGCTCCAAGGCAGAGTGGCACACGGCAGAGGACAGCTGTTGATGGTGGAAGATAAACAACAAGAGCAAAAAAAGAAGACAGGAGCAGAGGCTATGCTGGTTAAGAGAAAGGCTCTCTCCCTCCCTTATATTGCATTCAGGTTATCTGTGAGTATGGCACTCACACCCATAATGCCAGCAACTAGCGTTGGCTCATGAGTTAATCACAAACTCTAGAAGTCAGCCCCAATGGCTGCATGAGGCTTTAGAGGGACACTGAGACACAAACCATAACATGGGGGGAGTAGGAAGGAAACTGGATTCAAATTTGAAGCTCTAGAGAATGATGAGTTGGCTGCGTACTTTCCAGATGGAGCAAAGACAATGTCTGAATGTTTTCACAATAATTCTAGTGACTGAAGGATTCAGGATCTCACTGCAAATCAAGATTGACACCACCAGGGTTAATGGCCCAAGGACACATGCTAGATAATTAAAATTCATACAAAAACCCCTACACCAGCACTTTCTGTCTACGCACATAAAGGAGCCTGCTTAGGTAGACCAGATTACTCTCCAAAGCTACTCAATTAGATATTTTTAAGATCATGAATTTCAAGTGAATATGTTTTATTATACACATTTATATACAAAAAAGAATTTTCAAAATATATCACAAATCATTTTTCAGTCCAGTATGAAATTACTCTTCCCAAGCTTTCTCACAAACGAATTACACGCTTGAAAGGTGATGATGCATCAATTCTTTTCATAACACACTCAGTCATTCATTTCCTACACTGCAAGGAGGAAAATGACATAGAGTCTGGCTGGGCGATGTTTACAAAACTAGATTCTTAGCAAAAATAAGCAAAGCAAATCTCAGCCCCAGGAAATAGTTGGTCTAACTCCCCAGGGTTAAACATGGGGAGACTGATTTCATATCCCAGGACAACCCAGAATGATGATAGAAACTACCAAAGAAAAAATATTTTATCTTCCAAATTCAGTCAGTCACTCCAGTCTGCTGGATTCTTCACTAGTTAGCCTGTGAAGGGTGCACTGTAGAAACTTCACACAACTCTAACATCTGCAAAGTCAGTGGTGCAATGGGACACAAGCTGAGTTTCTGCCCTTGTGGAACGAGATGCACACTCACATCCTGATGCTCCTGATTTTTAACCTAAGGCAAGAGTTGGCAGGGATTTCCCTAAGGAAAAGAACCAATGAATCCGAAGCACCTACCCAGCTCAAGGAATAATGGTTAATGAACACTTCCCTGTAAGCAATTCTAAATACTATCTACTGTAAATACTAAGAGCCCTATACAGGGGCTGTGAGCCATAAGTTGAGGTTCATATTTAGCATTAGCAAACTTTTAAAAAAAATAGTAGGAATACTAACTTTAACCAAATATATATATATATATATATATATATATATATATATATATATATATATATATGAAAATAGACACTAATTCTGTAGCACTTTAATGGCCTACAAAAAATTATAATTCTGAGTCTAATCTAGGACTCACCTCAAATGTGTCACATATGTATGTGAGATAATAGGGAACATCAGGAAAGGCAAGGAGGTTTCCTTTGAAGTCAGTCTGAACACAGAGGTGCTTTCTTAGGAACAGTTTCATCTATAGTGCAATCATCATTTTACATAAGTTGCGTGGGAATTATTTGTATCACTTCTCAGAGCCAATGTAAGCTAAATCTATAATCAGAAGAACTACAACACAATCCACATCCTTTCTTCTTTTTCCGTGTACTTAGTACAGGGTCTACAAGGTCTCACGACTTGGATCAGACTTGTAGTGATCCTCCTGCTTTCAGCCTCCCAAGCGTTGGGATCACAGGCAGCTGCCACCATGCCCAGTCTCAGTCACCATCTCAGTGTGACACTGGGGGAGGGCCAGTCCTTTGGGCACAATCTACATTTTTATCCAAGACTTTTTTTTCTAGCAACTGACAATTTTACATGGGAAAACTACAGTCACCGAATATAATAACATTAAATTTTGAAAACATCACTCATCTTCTCAGAATGAGACATCCTAATCTTTTTGCTACGGTTACAAGAGGTAATTCTCTCACAACACCAATTATTTTGATGTGTATATACAGTACCTTCTTTGCTACATTATAACTTTTCTTGAAATTGATTGAGTTTTTAGCATACAGTGTTGTAGGATATAGAGCACCATAATTTTCCATTCTTTTAGTTTTTCAGGTTTTAAAAAGAATGTAAATAGTAATGAAAAACTGAAAATGATACATAATTTCACTAAACAAAATAGGAATTGAATAGTACTTGTTGTATTGTACAGTGTTGTTTTCAACCTAGTTGCTCAGGTTAACAGATATATTCATGAGAAATTGGAAAAAGAAAAAGAAAAAAGTTATAAGAAATTAAGAAGAGAAAAAGAAAAGAAACGAAAAATGAAGACAAAATTAAGTATTATCTGCTTCTTTCCACAGACCACCAAAAATTCACAGTACAGTTGTCCAGACCATTGTATATCCATACAATGATATGTCTCTTTCCCCCATTTCCTCTCCTGTCCTTCCCTTCCTCTTGCTAATCTAATTTTCCATTCTTCTTCTTCTTCTATTTTTTTTGGTGGGCCAGGGATTGAACTAAAAGCCTTATGCTTTGCAGAGCAAGCACTTATTCCACTGAGCTACCTCCCTGGCCCCGTTCTTTTTTTCCTTTGAAATCAGTCTTTTATTGTTTTATAGAAATTAGTAATTTTGAATGTCCCTTATGTTATTAAAAAAAGTGAATTAAACCTCAATTTTTAATATGCCCTTTAGGGGCAGCAAAAATAGCCCTTATGAATTATCAGTAATGAATACAATATTAACCAAATAATTGTTCTTTGAGAAAGATCTTTTTATAAAGGATGATTAGTATAATCAAGCTCTTTACTTCTTCTAGTTAGATACCGAAGACCTAGGAACTGTGAAAGAATGAACAAAACCGAAGTCCCCCCATCAGTCCAAATTCCCTGAATTTGTGAGAGTTTCTGAAGCCACTGGAAGACAATTTTTGTATCTGCAATTGGGTAAGTTCACTTGAAGAAGTTTTTCCTAGTACAACTGGCAGCCCAATGTGTTGTAAGTCATGCTTATAACAGAAACTTCTCACAAAGTTGAGATTACTTTTTCTCTTACCAAAAATGGACTCTACCCTAAAGATACTGTGAGTTCTGTACATGAAGAAAATGAGCTGCATGTGACTCAAAGTGAACACCAAGATGACCATTCCTGGGGAAATTTTAAAACTGACTGAAGTTTAATTTGTGTCAAACATAGTACCACTGGTTTTCAGCTTCATAATTTTGCCCATGTGTTTACCTGAGGGAGTCAGCAGCCTGCTGAGTACAGATAAGTCAGAATAAACAAAGAGTGACAAGGCAGCAGCAAGAGCTTCAACTACGGAGAAGTGAAGGCATGAGGTACCATGAGGATAGTGAGCAACTTTTCAACAGCTAGTTAAGTCTACTGAATACAACTGAAATATCGAAGAAAGTCTAGCAGGAAGGAGCTCTTCGCCTTTTGGAACATCAGTGAGAGAGATAGTTGCCACAATTGCTAGGTCTAGCATTTAGACCCGCAAGGAAGGGGCAGTAAGTATTAGGTAAGGCTTGAATTTAAATTTTTTCACTAATTAAAAGAGGGATTTTTTTGTTAAGCAAGGTAAGAGTAATCTTTTTGTTTTGCAGACTGGATGAGAACCCTGCTTGCCTAAATGAGGAATGTCTTTCCTACCATCTTAAAATATGAAGGCTTCTGGCTGGGTATGGTTCGAAGTTCACAGTAAAACTTGACACCATTTATTTCCATATAAATCTACATTACATACATTAATTTTCCATTCTTGACGATACTTCTTGACTTCACCAACACACTGGTTTGTTTATGTATTTATGTATTTATTTATTTATTTATTTCTTGTATTTTAGGACAGGGTGTACAGAGTCTCACTGAATAGATCATACTCGTAGTGGTCCTCCTGTTTATAGGCTCCCAAGTTCTGGGATTACAGGTGTGCGCCACCATGCCCAGTCTCAATGTGCTCCAGGGGTGGGGCTAGCACCAGCACAGCAGGCCTGGGGATTGAACTCCTGGCCCCTGCAGCTTTAATCTGCTGAGCTATTTGGCCATCCCTCCACTAACACACTTGTATAGATTTGAAACTATCCCAGAGAGGCTCCAAGGTCTTTTCAACACACCACCCTTAACCACAATGCAGGAGTAGTCCATGCAGACTCTGGATCATTTTCCTTTAAAATTAAATTTCTGTAACACCTCCTGTTTTCCCAAGCTGCAATTAGTCTGTCATGTTCTTGTTCACTACTGAAGCCCTGGAACATCTCCTAAAGATTGGCCTTTCACTGCCCAAGTGAGGCTGATGTGCCCAGTCTGAGCATTTGCAGTGTATTTCTCATTATTTATATAGATGTTGAGATTAGTTTGAATGCTGGAACTCTAAGAAGTGAGAAATCCTGTTTGCCGCACCACACGGTTGACACAAGCTACTTTTCTCCTAACAGAAGTACACACTTCACGCTATGAGAGTCTGTGCACACTCATCAGCCTTTACCACACAGCCTAATGCACCACAGGTGCACACTCCAGTTGTGTAGTTTCTATGTTCGACCTACTTTCTCCAGGTTTCTAGAAACCTGCAGAAAAGAAAACACAATGAACATTTTGAGTCCCACAATAAGTAAGATTTGCTTTAAGCTTTACAGTAAAATTTGAAAATAGCTCTTTGAAATCATAATTATGTAGTTATCCCTTGGTAATTCTTTATTGTTACACATTTTTATCTTCAACTCATAGAATTGTTAAGGGGCTCTGATCCAGAGAAGCTATCTTGCCTTTTGTTCAAATTGTAGCTCCCACGCCCTTTGTTATAATTGGTATCAGTTTAACTCATATGAATGTGAGACTTCTGATTCTGGAGACATTCTGACCATTCAGTGCATAGGAGCCGTCACAGAGGTAGGGTGAAGATATGCCTAAGAAATAACGACATCATGTTCAAGACTAAAAATTATAAAGAATATGACCTTGTTCACCAAGGCCAGTGGGGGAATGGGTACACACATAAATGCACAGACCACTTCAGTGTGTTACAAGATTTTTTTCCTGTGATTAATTACTGCAACCTAATTTCTGTGTTACAAGATTTAAAAGAACTAGGAAACAACATACATGAAAATCATACCAAACTTAATTTATATTTGGCAATATTAGCAAAATAAGTGATAAAAATGTTGAGGAGATACTGGGTATAAAATATTTCCTATTTTATATGAAAAGCCAAAGAATCTGGATTGTGCACAGTAACCCATGCATGTAAATGATGTGTACTTTGGCTAAATCTACCTGGTGTACCCACATGATTGTAACGAGTCCATTTGTTCACCTAGAAAGAACTGCACATACCACAGATAATAGTTGTGTAAGAATTATTAACTTTGACTGGGTACTGCGTCTACCATGTCAACCTTATATCTATATTAGAGTAGTGTTACAGGCCCCAGAATTGTAGATTTATCAGTCTGCAATATGTACAGAAACTGAGAATAAACAGTTAGAAGCTCATATAGCAATGTGACTCTGTGATGGACAGCCAACCTATGATCAATAGATGATCTTCTTAAATAGGGTTTACACAGTCTGAGTGTTGTTGAACTCAGAAGGTAAATCATATACGTGCAAGCTGTATACTGCCCATGTGTACAATAAGACCATGTATTGAACCAAAAGTGAAATTAGAAACTAAAAAAAAAAAAACTTCATCACAGAAAGTTTAAAAAGTGGCACTTCAGGAAAATTTTCTGGTTTAAATTTATGATGGCTTGGTGTCACAGTGAAGAGTATAATCAGATAATCCTTTGCATATATAACATTTACTATAAATCCTTTCTTTTACTTTGGCCAGGTCAGCCTGCCTGGGGTGGGGCTGGTGCAACATGTGATGTCAGGGATCAAGCAGTGCTTTGCCCAAGCAGACACTTTAGACCTCTGAGCTATCTTGCCAGCCCGTGTAAATCCTTCTTAAAAGAGTTAAATGCTTTCTGTATTTCATCACTTCTCAGCCCCACCATGGTAAGAAGGAGGGAATAAGTAAAGAAGGAAGGGTGGGAACAAGAAGGAAGAAAAAAATAAGGAAGGAAGGACATATAGACAGCTTTACTGTGTACTGCCAGAGTGGCTCTCTCATTTGAGACTGAGGCCCTATTTCTTTCCATTGCACAGAATGAGAGGATATGGGAAGATTTCCATATTCTTGATGATAAGAATAGTTGGTGTGAGAGTTGGATTTGGAATGTCTCTCAAAAGACATGTGTGTCCAGACATTGGGCTTTCGGAAGGTGATGAGATCATGGGGACAGCATGATCTGTGCCTGTGTTGAATCCATGGCTGAATGTGCTGTCAGGAGGTGGGTCTAACTACAGCAGGCACGACGCTGGTGTGGGGGGTGACCTGGCAGGGTATGGATCCCCTGCCTGACTCCTCCCTTCATGCTCTGCCTCCTCCCATGACATGAACAGGTTCCTCCACCAGACCCTTCCATTGTGCCCTTCTTGCCTTAGAGCCAGCTGACTGTGGATTGAAAATGTGAACCAAAATAAATCTTGCCTTCTTTAAGTCCTTAGTGTCAGGTGTTATGTACTAGTGAGGAGAAAGTGATTAAGACAGATTTTGGTAAGAGAAAATGGGATCGTTGTCATGACTATACTTGATTATGTGGTTCAGAAGCCTTTGGAACTGACTTATGGGAAAAATTTAGAAAGGTTTGTAGATATTGGCTAGAGAGATGCATAATGCTATATGCAGAGCCACAGAAGACCGACAGGAAATTATATCTAGAGATCATAATACTAGAGTGCTGAGAGTAATGTTCACAGTAAGTATTGAAGTCTGACGGTTGCAGTTGCTAACAAGAACTGTATTAGCAGTTTAACAAGAGACTGTGGGTGCTATACTCTGAAAGAATTTTTGTGTATGTTTGCCATCAGTTTGAGATCAGGGAAAGCAAACTAATTGATCGAGTAGAAGAATTTTCAAGGTAGCCCAAGGTTTAGGCTGTGGCATAAGTATTGCTTGTAGTTAAGAACCAGATCTACATTTAACAAATAGGAGCAAAAAGTCCACTTAGAAAGTTTTCATTTCTGCTACTAATGAAGTACCTTCAAAGTTGTGTCAAAGAAGAGCATAGCTGTTGAAAAGATTAGCATTAGAGTGAAGCCAGGACAGGTGACGTGGTGGCACATGCTATCATCCCAGTTCTCAGGAGGCTGAGGAAGGAGGATGGCTCAGAGTTTGTAGCCAGCCTGAACTGCATAGTGACACTTTGTCCCCGCAAGAAATAAAAACAAGCAAACAAAAAATGAAGCCAAGTATTTTACATAAGGGCAATAGAAAAGATGTCTTGAAGGCATCTCAGAAAAAAGTGAGACTCACACCCTTCATGGGCTCAAAAGTGCAAATTTAAAAGTGCATTTGAGAAGAAAGTTGCATGGATTCTTGCTCCCAAAGTGGTACTCAAAGCATCTGACCCTTAGACTTTGGTTCACAGTACTTAGCCATCCAGACAATAGAGGCCTCTGCAGTCATGATGGAAGGGCACCCAATTACTGCTCAAGAGGGTGTTAGATCTTGGTATTATTCATATGGTACTGTTTGTTTTGTTTTGTTTTTGGCATACAGAATGGAAGACTTATAGGGCTATGGAAATTTCTACCCAGAGTTCATTAAAAAAAAAAAAAAGGCAGAGAAGACAGGCATGTTCCCCTGAGAGAGAAATATATGAAGCTATCAGTGGAACTGAAAGTACAGTGCAGGGCCCAGAAATTTGGAGAAGTCATGACCATGGAACACCTGCTGAAGAAACCACAGGCAGTCAGAAAAACCTAGGGAAGATTCAAGTGCACTGGCACTAGCAATAGTGTGAGAATAAAACTGCCTAAGCTACTTAGAGCTCACCTATTGCCTAAGAACTGGATATAGAGAAATACAGAGTTTATCATTTGCTCTATGAAGCTTGGAATGCTTCGATCCTATTCCTTTCTCTTTCCCCATTAGAATGGGAATATTTACCCTGTACCACTTTATGTTGAAAGTATTTAACTTTCTTTTTGATTTTTACAGGGGCTCACAGCTAAAAGTTTGCCTTGAGTCTCAGAGGAGACATTGAACTTGGCCTTGTCAGCTATGTAGAAATTGTCATGACTTTTGTGACTCTTAGTCACAAAATGATGGGCTGAAATCATTTTTCATAAAGAGATGTGCAAAACTCTCATGGTGGTCAGGGGTAGAATGTTATGAATTGCATCTGGAATGTCCTGTAAAAGAGTCACATGTCCAGAAGTTGAGCTTTCAGAAGGTCAATGGATCATAGGAATGCCAGAGTGATAAGCAGGTGAACCCACAGATAAATCCATAGCTGAATATGTTATTAGGAGGCAGGAGAAAGGTCAGTGTGTGTGTGGTTGTGTGTTGGATGACCTGAATGAATACATCTCCCTCCACAGCTCCTTCCCTCACTCCTATGTTCTGCCTGCCATGTGGAGCATTTTTCCTCTGTCAGACCCTTCTACCATGTTCTTCTTCACTTATAATCAGGTGACCATGAAAATGTGAACCAAAATGAACTTCTCTCCTCCTTTAAGTTGTGAG
This sequence comes from Ctenomys sociabilis, assembly GCA_004027165.1. Classification (NCBI taxonomy): domain Eukaryota; kingdom Metazoa; phylum Chordata; class Mammalia; order Rodentia; family Ctenomyidae; genus Ctenomys; species Ctenomys sociabilis. Next base: position 2,146 of record PVKA01049195.1, on the reverse strand, counting down.
TGTGTGTATCAGATAGTGTGTTCCGGTAACAAAACGTGACTAGGAAGAAGGGCAACCTTCCGTAGGCATAGCTTAGATGCACAATTTATTTCTCAAAAATGGAAACACCCCATCCTCTCCGCCTATGAAACTCCAGGTGATTGGATTTCTCTCCCTGGCACCTATCTTCATTCAAACCATTACTCAAAGAAGATTAAAGGAGTAAACAAATATTCTATAAAGTCTGTCACCATTTTTGTCTTATTGGGAGGATAGGGGAAAGAAGACTGGCAGAGGTTTCAGTTGCAAAGAAAAATCCTATCAACTTGGCCTAAAATGAATTTGATTTCTTAGATTTCTTCTGATGTCACCATCTGTTTTAAGATGGCGTATAGGAGTCATGTATATATCCAGTTTGTTGATAAATGGATTCTTATTTGTTCAAAATTGATATAATCCATAACAGACTAACTTATGCCATAAACACCCCTATACTAACATGAAAATAACCCTTAAACTGATAAGGCACCATGATATGATTCTTTTGTGCATTCCTGAAATATCATTTTATCACAACGTGGATTCACAGTCCTCAGGGTGCAGCCTTAGGGCCCTTATGGTTCTCAAGCCTTTAAGAAGTCTCCAAAACCCTTTCAGGTGGCTCTCAAGGTCAAAACTATTTTTTATCACACTGGTTTGCCTTCTCTCCCTTTATTCTGTTTTGAATGCACAGGGCTGTTTTCCAAAAGCTACATGATACATGATAATACCCCTTCTTGGACAATTAATGGAAGGTAAACTTGTGTATGCTTATGTTTTCTAGAATGTTCAAAGGTAGCTATGTGCATTTTTCAGAGATTAACTCATTTTCTCTTACAATACCTGTGTTCTTCATAGGTATTTTCATTTATGCTATACCTTGTAATGTCCTTATTATCTAATGAATCATTATTTGAAATCCTAAAGTCACCTTTGTGTCTATGTGGAAACTCAACAAGAAGTGTGTGTATGTCTGTATTAGAAAAACCTTTTATTCTAAATTTAAAAATTTTATCTGAAATGTAGTTGTTTTAGAACTTGACAATTTTAAAAGCTTACAATATATTTCTTACATTTCAGGATGGCTCCTTGGCGTAAAAAAGGCAAACATGAACATTAACTTTCTTTTTGAGACAGGGTTTCACAATGCATTTCAGGCTGGTCTTGAGCTCACTTTGTAGCCCAGGCTGGTCTCAGACTCACAACGATGCTCATGCCCTGGCCTCTGGAGGGCTGGGGTTACTTACAGGCCTGGCACCACACCCAGCGAGACTAACTTGCTCTGTCTGGATCTGCAACAGCTACATGGAGACGGGCTGAGGAAGATAAGACGCCACATCTAGGTGTTCTCTGCCTTCTCAGTGAATGGGTTGAAAGCAAAGAAACAGAAATAGCTCTGAACAAAAACCAAAAATATGATGCACCTTGGTACCATTTCCTTGAATTTATAGATGGTTTTAATTTACTTTCTTGTGCTATACAACTAAACAGTTCTGTATAGCATTATAGCGCTATTCAATTATTGGAATATTTTTAAAGTAATAAAAAACTGAAAGATGGATATAGTTTTAAAAAGCTAAGTGTTGATAGTCTGAGTTTTGAAAATAGGAATATAAAAGCCTAGAAGTAGCTTACAGGATAAGTCTCTGTAGTGCTCTGCCTGGGTAAGTACAAACCGCAGCTGAAAGGCCAATAAAGTTTTGTTTAGTTCACATTGCTGAGATCCTGCTGAATAAAAAAGTCAGTAAAAAAGAAACTGCCATCACGTTCCACTAAGAGAGTGACTTGTCTACTCTGTAATTAAAGATTTAAAGAGATCTACTGTACTCTTGTAATTAACAGTTTTGTTGCTACCATAAAATCTGAACCAAAAACCTCACCAGCAGAATTGTACATTCATCTTTTTTTTTCAAATAATTTAATTGAGAAACAAATAGCAATGAGACAGTATCATTATTGGTTAGTAGGACAGTTTCAATAATTAATACATTGCATATTGTTGTCTTAGTGATTATTCATGGTACAAGATGCAGATATCCTGTCCACAAACACTATTAAAACAAATCTTTCTATTTATTGAATTAAGAGAATGTAGCTGTATATCTATCCTATTTTGAATATACAGATA
>PVKA01049194.1:0-13356 GCA_004027165.1 Ctenomys sociabilis | reverse complement strand
AGTATAAATGCTTCAAACTTATCATTCTTAATAGCTGAGTAATACTCCATTATATAGAAATACCACATCTTTTTCAACCATTCTTCATGTGATGGACATCTTGGTTATTTCCAAGATTTTGCTATCACACATTGTGCTGCTATAAACATAGGTATACATATATCTCTATGATACAGTGTATCCAAATCCTTTGGGAAAAAAATAAAAGCATTCCTCTTAAAATCAGGACTGACACAAGGAGTCCACTCTCACCACACCTGTTCAATATAATACTCAAACTCAGCACTATCAGACAAGAGGATGAGATAGAAAGGAAATATTCTGAATAAGAAAGGAAGAAGTTAAATTAGCTCTGTTTGCAGATGTTTATCTTTTACATAGAAGACTAAAAGTTCTACCAGAAGACATTGAGGTGATTTAAAAATTCAGCAAAATAACAAGATACAAAATCAATGCATAAAATTTATAGCATTCCTTTTTTATGACCAGAATATATTTATTGAGGGAAAGAAAGCTCCTGTCTGAAAGAGGGGGGCCCGAGCAGGTAGTTCCCCTATAGTATTCCTGTATTACAACAATAAATATACCAAGAAAGAAATTAGAAAAACAATTCCATTTATGACAGCTTCAAAAATATTAAATGTGTAAAACCCGTCAAACTAAGGAGATGAAAGACCACTATAATGAAAAGTATAGAACTCCAAAGAAATTGAGAAGGACATTAAAAAATGCAAAGACATCTGCTATTTTGTATAAATAGAATGAAATCATTAAAACAGCCATATCTGGCATCCTTATTAAAATACCAATGACATTGCTCATGGAATTAGAAAAATTAACTCTAAAATGTATATGGCATCAGAAGAGATCCACAATAGCCAAAACAATCTTAAGTTAAAAAAAAAAAAAAGCAGAGTGGGAGGCATCACAAGCCCTAATTTCGAGCTATACTACAAAACAGCATGAGACTGGCACAAAAGCAGAACTGTTGGCTCAAGTTAACAGACTTTGCATTGTATGGTACTAAAAATGAGCAGCAAATTAAACCTAAAGCAAGCAGAAGCAAAAAAGTAGTCATGAAAAACTAGGGATGAATAAAATATATAATTAAATCATAGTTGCTAGTGTCTATTTAGCGATGTATTTAGACATGGCTAAATGTAGTTTTCTGTCTTGTGCCAAGACCTTTTTTCGATGCAGGGCCTCACTAGGCAGTTTGTAGTGATCATCCTGCCTCAGCCTCCCCAGTGCTGGAATTATAGGCCTGTGCTACCATGCCTGGTTCTAGGGCTAGCACAGCGTGCCTGGAGCTCCAGGGCTGGCATGACAGGCAGCACTGGGGATCCAACTCGGGTCCTTGTGCTTGCTAGGCAGTTTGTTATGCTGCTGAGCTATCTCCCCAGCCCTGTCCCAAGGTCTGACCACTCTGTCAGTTTGGGAGGGAGATGCAGTATAATTGTCCCAGCAGCCAGTTCTCCTGGAATGGACAGGACTGTAGCTAATAATACAAAAGTAATCCAGATATTGGCATACAGAGAAAACCTGATAATACCAACAACTATGTGGCCCTGCCAATGGCAAGTAGATCAGTATCCATGACATCAACTGAGACAAACTGGATATTGACCTATCATAAGGAACAATGATGTACCACCCTTTACCCTAGAAAGGATATCTATAATTATAGTAGAAACACTAAGACAAACCAAGCATTAATATTTAGAAAATATCGACTGACAGTGGCTACCTCCACTAACAATAGAAAGGAATTTTACAGCAATAACATAGAGTTAGCTATCTAGAGATTAATAAAACCAAGTGGTTATGTGAATAAAGATATGTGGGAATGAGAGAATTTATTTTTCAGAAGATAAATTTAAAATATTATATAATGGCAGATGGGGAGGAAATAAAAGTAAGATAAAAATCCTACTACAAAGTGGAAGGATATTTATAAAATCAGATAATGACAGAAGACACATGTGGCTGGAAGGCTGTGATACATTAGTGAGAAGAACTGAGGTCATGGTGGTGAGTGGGCAGCGCTTTGGTGGCCAACGACACAGGTACTTCTGTAGCTTCAGGCATTAAAACCTTCATTAAGTGTACTGGGGCTCATCTACCTTTAATTCACTGCTTTGGGATTTGTGTTTTTTCTCCTTAGACAATGCTCAACTTTGGGAAATAATTAGAAATATATCATCATTTAAATGAAAGAGGACAGGGAAAAAATTTTGAGCCTTTCAGAATCTGAGAACACAAGGGGTTGTGAGGGTTGGTGTGTGCACTGGGAATGCGTGACCACACAGTTGAGGATACCGTAACGATTACAACTGAAGCCTGCGAAATAAGTCCTCAAGGATTTGGACTTCTCATAAATCATGTGGTAAAAAGATACGATTAAGCGTAAGAGTATAAGGTCAACAATACACTCCTTCAAACTCCCAAAATGTTAATTACTTTTTCAACTAAAATTTGAACTCCCATACCTTCTTGGTACAAAAAATACATTATGATAATTGGGGTTGCTCCGTCCTTTTCACCTCTCTCAGGAATGGCCAAGGGACAGGTGCTGGTTGGGCCCATTGTTCTTTCTAGTCAAAGGTATGAGGAGCCAGAGTGTAGGCCCACAGTTCACTGCAGGTCACTACACGGTCTCCTCTGGCTTCCTTTAGACTGGAGGGACATAATCATTGAAACCATGCTATGGATTAGGCAACTGAGGCTGAGACAAATTAACTCAAGCAGAGCCCATATATAAGTCACATATGGAGGATAACTTTTTGCCAGCACAGTACAAAAATGAGGGACATTGCTAGTCCAATGTCAGTTGTGACACCTTGGAAATCTTGTCGTAGGAAAATACTTCTCAAATGATGATGATAGCAGTGTCTAATGAAGTAAGACAGCAATGGTGACCAGGCTGGGCCTTCCCCTCAGCTTATGGTCTTTTAGAAATTGCTAATAATTGCAGATTGTTTTATTCCTTCACTTTCTGCTTTCCTGGCAACTCAAATATTTCTGATTTTGACAGGTCTGAAGTATTTAGAGCATCATCTATCCATCTATCTATCTATCTATCTATCTATCTATCTATCTATCTATCTATCTATCTATCATCTTAGAAACTAAGACAGGATTTTATTAAATAAAATGATAGAATTCAACCCTGCTTGTTATATTTCATATTGTTGTCTTCAAATTAGTTATTCTGATTACCAGATAGAAGCATGCAAAATCGGTTCAAAATTATAAAAATTAAGAAGGAAGAGAAAAAAAATTAAAAATTAACTGTTCTTTCAATGCACCAGTAGAAATCAACAGTACAACTTTCGGATCCATCCTGCTATATACATATATATTTCTTTTTCTCTTCGTTTTTTCCTTTTTTTCTCATTTCCTTCAGCAAAGATGTTCCTTTCCTTTGAACAACTGCTTTCCCTTTCACAGTATCTGGTGTACCTTTCAGATTTCATTTACTCTTTCAGGTTCTTATACCAGTTAGATGATAGGATGTTTACACATGCAGGTGTGATTTATTTCACTTGTGAGTACAGTCTCTCTTTGCATCCGTTTACCTATAAAAGCTTTGAGATTATCTTTTTTGTGGCTGAATAATATTTCATTGTGTAGAAATACCATGTTTTTTTTCCATTCCTCAGTTGATGGGCATTTTGATTGTTTCCAAGGTTTAGCTTTGACAAATTTTGCTATTATGAACATGGGTGCAATTGTTTCGCTGAATTCAAGCACCTACAATAATTGAATGACAATAGAATACCCATCTCTGACAGGACTAAACAAACAAACAAAAAAAAGGAATACAAAGGAAGAGCCATTTTATGTTTGTATAAACAGTAAAGTTAGGATAAATATGCAGTACTTTTGTGTAATTGTATGAGAAGAAAGATTTGCACTAATAGTGTTTGCACAGAATATCTTGGCTGCTTCTTAAACTATGGATAACCACTAGGAAGATAACAATGTAAAAGTATTAATTATTGAAACTGTACTATAGTTCAGCTTTTCTAAAACATAGGTATACAGCTACATTCTCTTAATTCATTGATTAGAGGCATCTGCTCTAATAGAGTTTGTAAACAGAACATCATGTATGCATCTTGTACAACAAAAAACCACTATGAAAACAATATGCAATGTATTACTTATTGAATCTCTTCTACTAATTTGATTTGAAACTGTCTCATTGCTATTTGTTCTTCCATAAAATTAAAAAAAAAAGATTAAAGTGCCTGCAAGGAGGCACAAGAGCCAGGGGTTCAATCCCCTGGCCTGCTGTGCTGGCCCCACCCCCAGGATGCTCTGAGATGGCAATTGAGACTGGGTGTGTTGGTGCATGCCTGTAATCCCAGCTCTTGGGAGGCTGTAAACAGGAGGATCATTATCAGTCCAACCTAGTAGTGAGACCCTGAACACACTGTAGACCCTTCCCTAAAAATACAAAGAAAGGAAAAATGCTTCCAAATGGTAGAGCAGAAAGTCAAGTCCACACCTGTCTGGGGAGCTTGCCAGTTAGCTCAGTTGTTTAAGCACGTGCTTATGCAAAGGTGGTCAGGCTCAGGAAATGGTGGTTCAATCCCCAGGAGCAGGGGAGATAGCTCAGTAGAATAAGCACTTGCCTGGCGAGTGCAGGGTCCTGAGTTCCATCCCCGGTACCACAGAAAAAAAAAGGTTGAAATGAAAGGATGGAAAAATGTTCCACATAATGTATTTAAAATTACTTCATTTTATTAGAATAATGTCAAGATTATTAATCTAGTCCACAGATTTCTAGGACATAGATTACAGATATGTTTATAACTAGATCTATCTATCAATTACTTTATAAGTTTTGTTGTATCTGTCCAGTAGGTTATTTTAATCTCTCTTTAAACATGAGTAAGGCAAGATCTGCGCTAATGGTGGTTGGGCAGGATATTATGTCGGCTTCTAGTACTACGGTCATCCACTAGGAAAATGATTATTGAATTTTTGATATATTTCATGTATAAAACATAAGATACGTAAGCAGCTACACTCTTAATTTACTGATAAGAGACATCTGCTATAATAATATCTGTAAATAAATATCATGTATGGACCTTGTACGATACCAAAACATTATGAAAACAGTTTGCAATGTATTAATTTGTCGAATCTGTCTTGTTAAGGAGTCTTGAAACTGTCTGATTGATATTTGTACTTCAATAAAATAAAAAATAAATTAATAAAAACACGCACACACAAAAAAAACATGAGTAAGGGACAGTGTGAGTCAGTGATGAAATAAAAGATATTCACACAGGAGCTAGGAGCAAGAGGGAGATACTCTTCTCTTCATGGGGAAGAACTCCTAGAGATTCTCCTGAGCACTAGCTAGCCCCAACTGGAAGTCACTAGAGTAGAAATGTTGACATCAGAATCACTCCCTAAATCAACACAAGTGAATAAAACCACTTGGAGAAATTAAAGCTTAAATCCCTTATGAAATACTGAATTTGGGGACTTTTATCAAGTATTCACTCTAGCAGTGGGAGCCCAAGAGTTTGAAGTTGTCAGTATTTTTGGCTAATCTTTGTGGTGAGGGCATCTTTCAGAGAATGAGAAGACAATGATGAGTGAGTGTAATTTTGCTATTTTTTTGGTTTTTTTTCATGTTATGCTCTTGGCTGATTCTTTCATTTAAGTCAGTGATTGGCAGATCCCCATACACATACCCATACACATACAGTAACAAACCCTCTGACCTGGCTTTCTCTTTCACTTTGTGTGTGTGTATACATATACATACATACATACATATATATATATATATATATATATATATATATATATATATTTTTTTTTTTTTTTTAGGAAGCTAGAAATTCCTGGTCCTAAACCTCCTATTTTTTTTTAGGGAAATATCCTGCCTTACCACAAAGTGAGTATTTGAAACTTCTCTTTTGTTTCTTATAGTTGCAAAGACTGACTTAGTTCCTTTAGCAATAAAGCAGCTTTTCAGGAAAAACTTCTGACTTTTGTGCTTTAAGAGTCTATGTGAATCACATGTGCAAACATTGTATTGTCTTGCTAGTGTAAGAATCTGAAAGAGTAAATGCAGTTTGAAAGGTACAATAGATACTATGAAAGGGAAAAAATTGATCAATGGGAAGGAAAAAGTTGGATGAGGAAAATGACTAAAGAAAAGGGGAAAATATATTTATGTATATATGCAGGATAATTGGGTAATTGTACTGCTAATTTTTGAAAAGAGCAGTTAATGTTTCCCTATTATTTGTATTAATTTTTTTATTTTTAATTTCTTATAACTTTTTTAAAAACCAATTTTGCTTGTTTATATCTGATGACCTAAATAATTAATTTGAAGATAACATTATGCAATATAGCAGCCATTGTTGAATTCCTATTACTTTGTTTAGTGAAATTTTGTATCATTTCTAATACTGTTTTATATTACTATTTCTATTTTTCTACTTTCTATTTCTCTCCCTTTTTTTTTTTCGTTGCAGTGCTGGGGATTGAACTCAGAACTTTGCACTTGCCAGGCAAGCACTAATTCTACTGAGCTATCTCCTCAGCCCTGTACATTTTCTATTTCTATATTTGTGTTTTTATTACATTTTTCTATGCTCTTCTATTTTTTATCAATGTCTTCTTTAGATATGCTCAGCAATTCTTTCATTATGGAAAGAATGGTATTACTATTATTTTTTTTACCTGAGAAATTATTCCTCATCTGATTTTCTATATACCTATCAGGAGTTGTTTCTTTACTTGCGCTGCTATCATTTCAGAGATTTCAGGTGTGTGACTTCCAATTTCTTCTATGCTGTCTCCTGGATTTGTTCTGAGTAGGTTGGGGGCCTGAAATTGTATTTTGCTCCTTCACCTTGTTAGAGTCTCGTTTGGGTCCCTCTGAAGAGTGGGCCAAATACTGGGTCTGTCCCGACAGGCTGGTCCTTAGAGATCCGCACACCTTCATGCTGGTCCCTCTGAAGAGTGGGCTGGGTACTTAGGTCAGTCCCAGCAGGCTAGTCCCAAGAGATCCCAGGAAAAATAGATCCTATTGCTGTTTGTAATGAAAAGTCCAATGAAGAAGACAGCCACATCTCAGCAGCTCGAGTGCTCCCTCTTGTGGCCACTCGTTTAGTTCCTACTAGCCTATCAGCTTATTTTTTTTAAAAATTATTTTAATGAGAAACAAATAGCAATGAGACAGTTTCAAAACCGATTAGTAGGAGAGTTTCAATAATTAATATATTGAATATTGTCGTCTTATTAGTGGTTATTCATAGTACAGCATGCAGACATGATATTCTATCCAAACACTATTAATACAAATCTTTCTACTCATTGAATTAAGACAAAGTAGCTGTATATGTATCCTAACTATTTTGTATATACAGATACAAAATGGTCCTTCATTTCAATCACCCTTTTTTGTTGAGTTTTGCCAGGGATGGGTATTCCATTGCCATTTAAATATTGTAGGTGAGTGAATTCACCAGAATATTCCAATATAGTTCAGTAGTCCATAATAGTAGTGGGTTTTCGATGGGACTGGCAATGTCAGAAGTTGTTGACTTGAGCCTTTCACAGCTGAGCATATTAATATGGCTTTACTTTTTAAAAAATTATTTATTTGTATTTTAACTTGAGTGAAAAATAGAAGCTAAGACAAAGAGAACAAATGACATAAACAGGGTAACGTACAATGATATATATGTTACAGATTTTCAAAACATGGATGGCTAATTTTACATTATATAAAATTCAGCTGTCCACAATAGAAGCGGGTTATCCACAGAAGTTGTTGACTTGAGCCATTCACAGCTCATTATGTGAATATAACTTTACTTTATATACCTCTATTTTTATACTTTTCTGCTGGAAGGTTAAGACCGAGTGAAAGCAAGACCTATATAACAAAAATGTAACTTTTGTATCAGATAAGGTTAGTCAGGTACCCTCAGGGTTTATCCTGTAACCCTGTACCGCTCTTTGTAGATCCTTTGTCAATGTCAACTTTGTGGATGAGTCACGGCCATTTCTTGACCAATTTGCTCTCTGAGGAAGCCTGAGAGAAAGTTTTTTCTCCATATGACTTTCCTTAGGCACACTATAGATCATCAACTGCATTCCTCTGTGGCCCCATAATCTCCTTGATAAGAAAATTTGGGGCCCTACTGAGTTACATAATGTTACAGTACAGGTTCTCCTATGTCCTGAGTCTTCACTGATCTTGAAACTCTAGGGCCAAAATGTTGGCTGACCTTGTAGCCTTTCTTTTTCTCCATTATTTGATCTGCAAATTTAGGTTATTAACCCTCCAGAAGAGAAGTTTATTATTACCCTGCAACATATGCAGTTCAGTTTACCTACACTATTAGTCTAAATATCATACATTTATTTTCCATCAAGTATTGAGATACTAAACTCTAAGTCCATGCAGAATATGAAGAAAAAAGTTAAAAAAAATAGGAATGAACACTTACATATATTTACATAGATATTTAGCAATCTATCCATATACAGCATAGTAGCATTGTAGCATGACTGTTTTGTGACATTTTTTGTCTTATTTTTCATTTACTACTCTTTAAAAAAGAGCAGTGTAGCAATAGCTGGTATGTCATGACAAGAAGTATTTATTTATTTATTTATTTATTTATTTATTTATTTATTTATTTATTTATTTATTGTCTTTTTTGAGACAGGGTCTCACTATGCAGTTCAGGCTGGCCTTAAGCTCATTTTGTAGTTCAAGCTGGTCTCGAACTCACAGCAATCCTCCTGCCTCAGCCTCCTGAGTGCTGGGATTACAGGCATGTGCCACCACGCCCAAGTTACAGTTATTTTTATAACTTTTTCTTTTTTGTAGAGCTGGGGGATTGAACTCAGGCCCTTGGGCTTGCCAGGGAATCACTTATTCAACTGAGCTATCTTCCCAGCCCCAAGAAGTACATATTTAGAAGACCAGAATGGCAAGAATTTGAAGTATGTTGCCAGGTGTGGTGGTGCAGGCCTGTAATCCCCGCACTCGGGAGGCTGAGGCAGGACGATTCTTGTGAGTTTGAGACCAGCCTGAGTTACAAAGTGAGCTTAAGCCCAGCCTGAACTGCACAGTGAGACTTTGTCTCAAAAAGACAAAAAAAAAAAAAAAAAAAAAAAAAAAAAAAAAAAAAAAAAAAAAAGAACGAAAAAGAAAAAAAAAGAATTTGGAATGTGATCCTTCTATTACACTTTTTAAAATTCAATGCAGTTGCTTGGTTCACGGGTATCAGCATATATAGTTAGTTAGTTGGGGTGAGAATCCTACCACTTAACTGCTAGTTTCAAAAATCTCCTGATGTTTCTCAGGATCATTATCTTACCAATCTAGTGTGTATAAGTGAATGGTGTTTCCTCTGTCATGTTTCTCCTTGCCTTCTCCTCATTGTACTTTGTTTTTAAACTCTTCTGCTGGATGGTTAAGACCTAGATAAAGCAAGCCCTATATAACAAGAAATGTAACTTTCATATCTGCAAAGGTCAGTCAAATCCCTCAGGATTTATTCTGAACCCTGTAGTGCAGTTTGTAGACTCTTTGTCAGTGTCAGCCATTTGGATGAGTCAAGACCATTGCTTGAACAATTTTCTCTCTGTGAAGGCCTGAGAGAATGTTTTCTCTCCATGTGACTCTCCTGAAGCATACTCCACATCATTGAACACTTTCTTCTATGGCTCCATAATCTTGATCAGAAAATGTGGGGCACAACTGAGTTACAGGATGTAGCAGTGCAGGTTCTCCTATGTCCTGAGTCTTCGCTGAACTTCAAAGGCTAGGGCCAAAATGTTGATGGACCTTGAAGCCCTTCTGTTTCTCTAATTTTGGTCTGCAACTTAGGTTGTTAACCCACCAGAAGAGAAGTTATTATTACCCTACAACTATGCAGTTGGGTGTAACCTCCCTATCTGTCTAAACATCAAACATCTTAGACAAAACATGGAACAGGTATTTTTCCACTAAGTATTGATATGTTATACTTTAAGTCCCTACAGAACATGAAGAAAAAATTAAAAAAGATAAGAAATATTTAAAAAACAGCAATAAACAATTACATATTGGTACACAGGAATTTAGAGATCTAATCATATACAGCATTGTAGCAGGAGACTCCTGTGACATTTTTTTCTTGTCTCTTGTTTTCATTTATTACCCTCTTTTTCTTTAAACAAACATTTATTTGAGAGACAGTATGGCAGTAATTGGTATGTCATGAGAAGCAGTAAATATTTAGAAAACGAAAATGACAGGTATTCCAAACATGACCCTACTATCACACATTGCTATATTCAGTGCAGTTGCTCAATTCACAGGTATCAGCATAAATATAGCTTTTCGGGTGAGAATCCACCAATTAACTGCTAGTTTCAAAAACCTGCTGATAGTTCTCAGGATTATTACCTTGGCCATCGTGTACATAAAAATATATGGCATAGCCCCTGCATTGTTTTCTAGCTTTTCTCCTTTCCCTCTGTACCTTGTCTAATCCTCAAGTTCTTACTTTCCTTTTAATTGTGTTATACTTTCCTATTTTTACTTTTTGAGTTCTTACACTACAGAGATTATATGATATTTACACATGTGAGTCTTGTTTATTTCACTTATCAATGTATCTTCAAGTAGCATCCGCTTAATTAAAAAAGCTTTGAGTTTGTCATTTTTTCATAGCTGAGGAATACACCACTATATAAAAATACCACATCTAGGGTCAGCGAAGACTCAGGAGATAGGAGAACCTGTACTGCAACATCATGAAACTCAGTTGAGGCCCAAATTTTCTGAACAAGGAGATTATGGACCCACAGAGAAAAGAGACTATGATCTATAGTGTGCCTGGGGAGAGTCACATAGAGAGAAAACTTTCTCTCAGGCTCTCACAGAGAGAAAACTGGACAAGCATTGGCCGTGACTCATCCACATGGAGGACACAGACAAAGGATCTACAGAATAAGGTACAGGGGTACAAGAAAAACCCTGAGGGGACTTCACTGACCTCATCAGAAACAAAAGCTACATGTTTTGGTATATAGGTTTTGCTCTGTCTAGGTCTTAACCATCCATAAGAAAAGTATAAAAATGAGGTATACAACGCGGGGCCATAATAATAAGTTGAGCTGTAAATGGCTATGGTTGACAACTTCTTCTGATAACTCACTATTTTCGTGGAATGCTGGACTGTGTTGGATTGTGTCGTCGAGTTCAGGCACCTAAATTGGTTGAATGACAGTGGAGTGCTCATCTTTGACAGGTGTAGACAAAGGAAGCGGTATAGAAAGGAAGAATCATGATGTGTGTGTATGGACAGTACAGTTGGGATAGATAACGCCGTGCTTCTATGAGAGGCAAGATTTGCACTAATGGTGGTTGGACAGGATATTATGTCGCCTTCTACAACTATGGGCAACCACTAGGAAAATAACAAGGTAGAAAGTATTAATTATTGAATCTTTGATATAATTTAGGTATAAAAAATAAGATACATAAACAGATACACTCTCTTAATTTACTGATAAGAGACATCAGCTATAATAATGTCTGTAAGTATAATATCATGTGTACACCTTGTACGATACCAAAACATTATGAAAACAGTTTGCAATGTATTAATTTATTGCATCCGTCCTGTTAAGGTGTCTTAAAACTGTTTCATTGATATTTGTGCTTCAATAAAATAAAAAAAATAAAGGATGAAATGCAAACAAAAAAGTAAAAATACCACATCTTTTTCATCCATTCCTCAGGTGACGTGCATCTTGATTGTATCCAAGATTTGTTTCTCACAAATTGTGCTGCTATAAACATAGGTACCCGTATATTATTATGATATGATACTTTCAGTTCCACTGGGAAAATTCCACGTAGGGGGCTAGCTGGTTTGAATGGGATTTCCAGTCCTAGTGTTTTGAGGGGTTTTCATACTGATTTACATAATGGCTGCACCGGTCTACATTCCCACCAGCAGTAGACAAGGGTTCCTTTTGCCCACAGCCTCTCCAACGTTTGTTGTTGGTTCATTTCTTTATGATAGCCATTCTTTCTGGTGTAAGATGGTATCTCAGTGTTGTTTTAATTTGCGTTTCACGGATGGCTAGTGATGTGGAGGACTTTTTCATATATTTATTTGCTTCTTTAATTTCGTCCTCTGAGAAGTGTGTATTCATCTCAGATGCCCATTTCTGGATTGGGTCTTTCAATTGAGGGCCCTGTTATATCTTAGTTCTTTATATATTCTAGAGAGCAGATCTTTGTCTGATTGCTTATTAGTTAGGATTTTTTCAAAATTTGTGGGTTGTCTTTTCACTCTGTTGACAATTTCTTTTGACACTCAGAAGCTCCTTAAGAAGAGTTGATCCCAGTTGTTGATTCTTTCAAGTGCTTCCCGTGCGAATATATGTTTGTTCATGAACTCTTTACCTACCCCATGTCTTCAAGAGTTCCTCCTACTTTCTCTTCCAGGAGATTGAGTGTTTCTGTTTTAATATTTAGATCTTTCATCCATTTTGATTTTAACTTAGTGCATGGTGATAGAGCTGGGTCAAGTTTTAGTTTTTAGCATGTAGAAAGCCATGTTTTCCAGCACCATTTGTTAAAGAGGCTATCTTTCTTCCAGTGTGCTTGTGTAGCCCCTTTGTCGAAGATAAGATGGCTGAGTGTTTTTGTAGATGCCTCTGCGTCTTCTAATCTATTCCACTGGTCCTCAGGTCTATTTTTTGTCAATACCATGTTGATTTTATCACAGTGCCTTTGTAGTATAATTTCAAGTCAGGAATTGTGATGCCTTCTGCCTTGTCTTTATTGGCCAAGATTGCCTTTGCTCTTCTAGGTCGTTTGTGGTTCCAAAGAAATTTTAGGAATGATTTCTCTATGTCTGGGTGGTTTGTCGGTGGCAGTCTTATAGGGACTGCATTAAACCCCACAGCAATTTTGAGAGTATGGCCATCTTCATAATGTTGGTTCTTCCTATCCAGAAGCATGGAATATTTTTCCATTTTCTGCAATCCTCTATAATCTCTTTTCTTAGGGTGTTGTAGTTTTCCATGAAAAGATCTTTGACTTCCTTGGTTAAGTGAATCCCAAGGTATTTCATTTTGCTATTGTAAAAGGTTGTTTCTATTGTTTCCCTTTCAGGGTGCTTGTTATCTGTGTAGAGGAATGGTATTGACTTTTGCGTATTGATTTTGTGTCCTGGTATGCTACTGATTTTCCCTATCAGTTCTAGGAGTTTCTTGTTGGAATTTTTGTGGTCTTCCAAGCAAACTATTATGTCATGTGAAAATAGTGAAAATTTAGCTTCTTCTTTCCCTATA
>PVKA01049193.1:0-13340 GCA_004027165.1 Ctenomys sociabilis | reverse complement strand
GTATGATAACCATTGTAAATTTCCTTTCGTCTTGTTCTGAAATTCTGTAAGATTTTTTGTTTTTCTATGCTCTTAAAATAATAAAATAATAAATAATTGTAGGAAGGTTGCAATACATAGAACAGTTAGTATGTTCTTTCAAATCTGTACAGTTACACATATATCTTCATCAGCTGAAAGGGACCAACACATGGAAAAAATCTTAAAGATTATTCAGATGTTCTGCAGTTATTAAGAGCAAGACTTTTTGTGATTTTAATATGCACTCATTGGGCAAATTTTTCAGATAACTACTATTTCTTCATTCATCAATGGGCCCTGTATGCTAGACTTAGAAAGTTGATAAGAGGGTTAAAATAATTCCATGCATCTGAATGTCTAGCACTTGGAAGGCTCTTAAAATATATTTCAACCTCTTTTACTCAGTACCAAGTATTCAAATGTGGTAAAGCACCCAACTGCTCATCTTTCAATGAGGGGTAAAGGTAAGATGTCAAATATGTCAGTAAATAATATAAAATGTTATATCAATAAAATAAATTTTTCCTTGAAATTTTAGGGTTTTTTCACAAGAGTGGAAAATAATGAAACATTAAAATTATCAATGTATAAATTCAGATAAGATATATTGAGTATAATAATTAATGCTAAATGGTGATATGATAAGGATGAATTGTTATCCGCATTGTATGTTTTCTACAAAGGCTTGCAAATATGATTCTGTACATGGATTATATTTCTGAGCCCTGTTTATTGGTATAGGTACACTTGAAAGATGGTAAATTATAAAATTTTAACAGGTACAACTATATCAACAGCAACATATATAAATGAAAGCCTTGACATGTCAATGCAATGAAGATATTGTGTATACTTATCACAACTAGAAAGTTTTTTATTTCCTACATCCTTACCTTTTATGCCAAAATTGGCTTTCAATGCCCATTGATCAGTATGCACTTGTGTAAGACTGGTATCTCACTATGTAGTAATATTTGCAATCACCAACATAAAATGCTCTTACTTTTGCCCATGTGTTCAGAGGGTTCATTCGTGCATGTTAGCTGCCTCTAACATAGAAATGGAATACTATAGACTGTGTGGAGGAAAGCTGCCTATCACACTCCAGCCACTAAAGCAAAGAGAAGTGAAGGAATTGAGGGTGTAAGCCTCTCTTCCTTTAAAATGTAAGTGTCAAATATTTTTGTCCCAGTGATGAACAAGTTGGATGATACAGAAGTGGACCCATATAAGACCCATTACAGTGAATGTACCTGATCTGGAGTGATTCAGAACTCTTTGAAAATGGTTTAATTTGAGGAGTTTGGATAGGTTTGGAGATGCAGGCTATAGAACCCCTGGAATGGCATAAACTAAATCTGGCAGATGATTCTATTTGAAGTTCACAAAATGAGAATGCTGATAATAAATCCAAATTTCATGGAGTTTCAGATAAGAATAAAATCTAAATCAGAAACAATATTTAGGCTGTATATATTTCATTTTTGCTGAGAATTTGTCCTACACATTTTTCATATCATTATATTTTGTGTATGATGAATTAAAAGGTGACAGTAATAGATCACACAGAAGAAATTTTAAAGCAGCCCAAAGTTCACCTGTGTCATGGATAGTGCTGCCTGGTTTTGGTCAACTCTACAGCTAAGGATTAAGAGGAAAATGAAGAGATTTGAGATGTTCACAGTTCACCAAAAGGGAAAATCTTGAACAGTTGTGGCCCAATACGGTAGAACTGCTGTAGAGGTTAGCTTTTTAAAGATTGGCTTTAAAAGAACAGTAGTCCTTTGTATCAGAGTAATAAAAAAGATGACCTGAAGGCATCTCAGTGACTAAACAACCCATAATTTGAAACTCTAACTGTGGAAAAGGATAAACCTCTGTAGTTTAAAAACTTTGGTTTGAGAAGAGAATCAGAGCCTACCATGCTCAGTCAAGGTTGTCTAGCAAAATGTGTTCCTGAGTTCAGCCATTCAGGTAGTCATAGGCTGCTGCAGCTAGGACACAAGTGGGACAAGATTTTTGCAACCTGAATGAGGTATTAGTTGTGCTGGTATGAAGAAGAAAGGAATCTTGGATTCATAAAGGCCTGGACCCAGATTTCAGAGAAAAGTCTGAGAGGCCAACAAAATACAAAGCTGCAAGAATAAAGATGAAGATGAATTGCACCTCAGGAAGGTAGAGATTCCAGTAATGTAGTGTCTCTGCCAAGGAAATGTTCAGGCATCTTGCTGAGCCAACAGTTATGAAGGGCATATGAGCTGCACCCTACAATGCCACAGTTTCAGAGCTCCAGATGACATTAGAAATGGACATCTCACACATTGCTCTGGGTGATGGTCACTGAGCTACAATGTTCAGTATTTCCCTTACTGGGTTCCCATCTTTGTTTGGTCTGGTTTCTTTCTATCACCTGTTCTTCCCTATTGGAATTGAGTAATTTACCTTGTACCCTTGTGTTTTGGAAATATAAAACTTCTCTGATTTTCATGGGGGCTCACAGCTGAGAGTTTGTCTTGACTCTCAAAAGAGACTTTGGATTTAGACTTTTAGCAATGCTGGCAAGACTACAGGGCTCTTCCAGATAAACTAAATATATTTCACATAAAAAGATAGCCATGAACATTTTCAGGGAAGAGAAGGAACAGTAGAAGATTTAGATATAAAATGACCCTCAAAAGTCTCATGTGTTTGAAGTGAGGTCCTGGTTAGAGTAGGAGGGACAATGCAAGAATCCCCTTAAAGAATGTGCTCCTGCTTCCAAGGCCACCATTGTCTCTGCTTCCTTGGGACAAATATTTTTTCTCTGCTATGCTGTTCTTTGATGCCGTTTTTTTTCCATGGAGCCAACTGACCACCTGATCCTCTAAAACTATGAGTAAAAATAAACCCCTGCTCTCTGAAGCTGTGTGTTGGTGTAAATTGTCCTAGTGGTGGAAAAATGAACACAAAATTTTCATTCTAAAATGTCGGAATAGGAAAATAGGAAGGAATTCGATCAAACAAGACTGAAACTAAACATGGCAAACATTAATTCCTCTTAAAATATTTAAGAACTTTCTTTCTTTATTTGTTTGGAACATGGCTTTGCTATGCAGTTCAGATTCATAGTAATCCTCTTGTCTCAGCCTCCTCGGCTGGCTATTGGATTACGAGCATGTACCAACACACCCAGTTTCAGTGGCTGGCTTGAGTTTCCTGGGATTCTGGGGCTGGTATGGCATGTGGTACCAGAGATTGAACCTGGGTCTTTGTGCTATACAGGCAGGTGCCTAGATCACCAAGATATCTCCCCAGCCTTAATATTAATTCCCATAGCTCCATATTCAGGACCAATTAGCAAGATGTGGTGAGATGTAAGCTCCAAAGAGTTTATGAAGCCATACCCTACCCCAATTGCCTTGCTGTAAAATTCATTACATTCTCTCTCTTGGGCTTCTTCCTGTCAATATCATTTACTTTTATTGACTCATTTTTCATGTTCCTAGCATCTCAAATATCCTGAGGTTTTCATTGGGCCTTTTGTTTTTGTTTCACAGCTCAATCCCCCCTTTGTTTCTGAGGATTGAACTCAGGATTTTGCATTTGCCAGGCAGGTGATTATGCCAGTGAGCTATTTCCCAATCAAATTTTCATGGTCATATTACTCTACATGGCTAAGATAAATAGAAATTAAATCAGTGATATAGGAATTAAGCCTGGAAGAACTCAAGACAAAAAATGAAAACATCAAAAGTGCAACTGGAGTGACATTGAAAAAAGGCAAGTCTTGGAGATAAAGTCACAATTGCTACACTTGTATACTTCCCTAAGGGATGGGGTGAGATTTGAAATTATATTGTAATTCACTTAATTTATTAAGTCTAGATATGCATCAGACAGCCTTGGGGGTGACCAGATAACCTGGATCCACCCCTCCCCCAAAAGTTCTTGTTTTAGACTTTGTAGATAAGCCATGGTTAGTGATGTCAGTCATAAACCTTTGCTATATGTGGGGCTTTCCTACTGGATTAATATTAGCTAAGCAGCTATACTTGAGTTCCAGTAGACTGATTGTAGTTTGATGCATGTTCATCCACACCAACTTTTTTAATATAAATTACCCTTAACAAAGGATCTTAGTACCATCCCATTTGGGATCCTTCTTGTTTCTCAGGAGCTATT
Organism: Ctenomys sociabilis; assembly: GCA_004027165.1. Lineage (NCBI taxonomy): Eukaryota > Metazoa > Chordata > Mammalia > Rodentia > Ctenomyidae > Ctenomys > Ctenomys sociabilis. Next base: position 9,158 of record PVKA01049193.1, on the reverse strand, counting down.
CTTGTTCCACAGCAAACCTTTCCTATCTTTTCCCTCCTTTGTCCTTTGAAATTAATTCTTTGATTTCAGGGTATACACACTCAACCTCATTGATATCTAAAAAGGTAGAAGTCATATTTCTCCTGCATCAATATAACCAAGACATGAGTCCTTTCCCTGAAACTGAATCAGTATCCTCCATGGACCTATATTTCATGCCTTTTGCCTACCTGTAAAACCAGAACTTCATGGATATCATCAATTTCTGCTGCCAGCACAAGTAGTAGCTGGAGTGACTTGGATCATAGTTGTAGAAGCCTCTTGTCTCTGATGCTTGGAAAGTTAGGGAAATACTTCTTCAAGAAAGCCAAAATGAGCAGTGTACTCTGGTGCCCTTTGCTGATGGCTATATTTTTAATGGATATTGATATTTTATGTCCATGGAATTATGAAGCAGGTGCTTTAGTCCACTGAGCTACAGGGCCTACCCTCCACATCCTTAATTTTTATAGCAAGTTGCAGGTCATTTCATCAGTGAATAATGATGCTAAACATTGTTTCATACACTTGTTCACTATCGTTATGCTTTCCATGGTGAAGTAGTTGCTCAAATAATATGCCATTTTTATTTGACTAGATTGTTTAGTTTCAGATTGCTTTTTTGTTTTTAATATTGTGAGTCCAAATTCTTTTTCAAAAAAGTTTTTTAGGATTAAGTTTCTGTATTTGTCAAACTTTACTGCTTTAGAAGTTAACATCAGTGATAATTTTTTTTTCTTTGCTAAGGAATGTAACTACTCTTTTCTATAGTTTTTTAAGTCACACATATGCACAATATACACACATCTTTTAGACTGTTCTGACTACTTTTTTACTTCACTTTTTTATTTTGAAGAGAATAATAAAAAATAGCATTTTAAAACATATCGGTATGAAGTTGCAATAATTAATACAGTTAATTATTGTATTAATACTACTTCAAAGTAGTTATTCAAAATGCAAGATACATCATGGTAATGTTCAAACAATAATATTGTTTTAATTATGAATGACATAATATTGTTCAAACTAATATTAGTACAAACCTTTCTTTTGCATGAATTAAGAGAAACTAGATGCATAACTGTCTTAGCTACCTTACATATACATATTTTTTCTTTCCCTTTTCTTCTTTTCCCATTTTTATTTAATAAAAATGAAATTATTATTTTCTTTTGAACAGCTTCCTTACAATTCTGAATTTCACATTTTGGATCTTATTTCCTTGTGGAGTTTCTCACACTTGTGAAACAATATAATGTTTACATATATAAGTTTGATGTATGTCACTTATGAGGATGGTCTTGAGTTGCACCATGTACCTATGAAATTCTGTAGTTCGTCTTTCTTTATGGCTGAATAGTTCTCCACTGTGTAAAATGAACACATATTTTTATCCATTCCTCAGTTAATGGGAAATGCAGTGTTTTCAAGATTTAGTTATTACAAATCATGCTGCTATAAACATAGGTGCACATATACCCCTCAGGTATGATATTTTTAATTCTTCTAAAAAGATACCCAGAAGATTATGGCAGGGTTAAACATGACCTCTAAACCTAGTTTTGTAGAAATTTACCACAGTGATTTGCACAGTGGTTGCAGCAGTCTACATTCCCAAAGACAACAGAAGTCGGTTTATTTTTCCCCGCAGTGCTGCCAGCATTTGATATCAATTTATTTTTTGATGACAGCCATTCTTTCTGAGGTGAGATGGATCTCAATGTTGTTTTAATTTGCATTTCTCAATTGACCAACGATGTTGAACATTTTTATGCATCAATTTTCCTTTTGTATTTCTTCATATAAGAATTGTGCACTCATCTCAGATGTCCATTTTTGGACTGGATCTTTGAATTCATGGTGTCTGATTCTTTTTCAGTTGTTTTTATGTTCTAGATACAAATTTGAGGAACAACTGGCTATAAATGATTTTCCCAGTGGGTGGCATATGAGCTAAATTCCTTTGAACCAGTTCCTATCTCCAAACTACATGGAGGATTATGACCTCCTCAGGGTGGGGGTCTGTATTCTGTGCCTTACTGACCTACACAGAAGGCTAATAGCAAGTTTAACTATGGTAGGAATATAAGAAGAGAGGTGGTCTTTTACTCCTAGTGACCTGGTCAGTGTGAATCACAAGGATTTGTGGCCAGTGAATATTACTTGCGAGATAACCATAAGCCAAACCTAAACTTATAAACACTAGCCAAAATACAGTCTACTAAAATAATGTTACTCTTAGTGCAGCTAGCATTAATTAATCTTTTGAGAGAGAAGAGTTGGAGGATGATTTGTTAAGTAATAATGCTTATGTAAGAATTCTTCTTCCATTTAAGAGTCACACAAGGCTACAAAAAAGAAAACAGAAGCTTTATGATAAAAATCTACCCTTCCACATGAAAGCACTGCCTAACTGAGGATGCACTTTTGCTAAATGGTTCACTAATACCACTTGGTTCACTTCCTAAAAATTTTGATTGTGAGATTCAATACAACTAGATCTGAACAACAAATATAATATTACTTTATTCTTCTTCAGAGAAACCCTGAACCATGAATTTTATTATTTTAATAGAAAGGAAAGTTTAAGTTCAGTATTACTCTTAGTTATTCTCAAAGTAAATGGAAATTTCCAAGTCTTGAAGAAAGTACTGCTATGTTCCCACCACTGAATTAGTGGTGCATGTGCAGGCATGTAGTAAGGAATTTTAGAAAACATATGACATTTTTTGAGTGCATTAGAAAAAAATACCATTAGATTTTTAATCTCATTAGGAATGGTGTTTCCTTTCTATTGATATTAGACTTCAGGGTTGCAAATGTTCTGAAATGAAATAACTTAATTTTGAACCAAGATTTCATGCTGAGGTGCAGAAGATATTTTGCTTAATGTGGAACAAATAGTTTTCCAAATGACACCACTTCTAGAATGGTTACTGGAGTGTGAGTACCTGCCAAGTGAATAGAAATCACATGAAGGTACACAGTCTTTCTTTGGAAATGATTTTAATGGCATTTGCATATAATTTTAAAATTAATGGCTTTTTGTTTAGATGCTTTAGTTTTGAGTTAAATAAAGATAACTGATTCTGCAGCTATGTTCAGTCAGGGCAATGCAAAATTGTTTGACTAATGCCTCTCTAGGTGCAAGTTATGATTATTTTGGCACAAGCACAGATTATTAGTGACAGATGTTCTTCTGCATACCTTAGTTTAGATCTGTTTTTTTTAAAGATTTTAGTAAAGCAAGTATTAAACATTGATCAAGAAAGGAAAAACAATGTTAAAATATCAAATGTATATAAAATATTGAAGACTATTATTTATTCCTTAAGTTTGAAAATGTAGTATTGAGGACGTCAATCCTGTATTTTAGGTCCAATATAGCAGAATTGCGTGTGCATGTGTGTGTGTGTGTGTGTGTGTGTGTGTGTGAGTTTGTGCATGCGCGCATGTGTGTGTGTTTAACTGTTATGATTTGTGTCTAGTTGTCTGCCCAAAATCTCATGCCATGATGCAGAAGATACTAAAGTTTGTGACCAGTTGATAATCCAATGCTAGGGTATGGGTGTGAGTGCTACACCTACACGGGGGCAGATTGCCTGAATACAGTAAGGAGGAGAAAGAGGCTTGCTCCCTGCTCCTCCCTTTTCGCTCTTGGTGCTTTGGCCCACCGTGAACTGCAGCCCTCTCCCAAGTGCCACTGGGCCTTGGAGCCTACCGAGTATGGACTGAAACCTCCACAAAGTGTGCCCTAAATAAACCTTTCTTCCTTCATTTTTATATCAGGTATTTTGTCCCAGCAAAAAGAAAAAAGTAAACAAGAAAGTAACTTCATTGTATTTGCCTTAATTTGAAGCTCAAATAGAGAAACTGACTGACCATTAGTATATTTTCTGCCAATATTGTGTTTAGGGCTTCTTTCCAAAGTCATTTCTTTTTCTTTTCTGAAAAACTCACATTTCCTAGAATTTTGTCAAATGTTCATACTCTGTTGAGCTGTATGGTGGACGACATGCTTTTAAACTTGAAATATTCTGCTATCCTGCATGACAAATTTGATACATTAATCCTTTCATAAAACATAATTAAAGTGGCACAATCAAAAATAGTGAGGTGTCTTTAGAATACTTATATACAGTGTGATAAAATGTTTATGCACCAAATAATTTGATAATATGTTTTATGGTCATATAATAACAGGTGCGTATGAATTTCTGTAACCTTGAGTTTTCACATATAAAAATACATAACACAATATAATTATGGAGAATAACATTCTATTTTTAAATGACTTCCACTATCCTTGACACCTAGGCTGTGTTCTTTACACAAAATTTACTTCCTTTCTAAAACAAGGAGGGAACATATTTCATGTGGGTTCTGAGTCTGTAGGGCCTCCATACCCCATAAACATACTCAGAAATAGAGATGATCTATCTGCTCACATTCTGTATGTAGATGAGCTTTTGGATATATATATATATATATATATATATATATATATATATATATATATATATATTCTACAATATAGTGTATTTTATCTAATTATGTATGAACCCATGTTTTCATCTTCCCTCATGAACCCCTTTTGAGGTAATCAAAGAAAGAATTTTGTGTAAAAATAGTTAATTATAGAAAATTCTCAACTAACGTACAAGCTGGTCACTAATGCAATTAAAATTATGAAATTAATGATTTATTTGTTTAAATACCACATTGCTCTCTGCTGTGAGAAACTGAAAGGATGAATAAATAGTGACCAATGACGAAGATGTATAGGTTGCAAAATAGCAAGAAAGCATACAAATCAGAAGTGGAACCAGGTAAGGGGCCTAAACTGAAGGAGACTGAAAGGGGCAAAAGTGGACATAAAGATGTTGTAATAAGGAGAAGAGAGACTTGTGGGAGGGAAGGTGCTTGGGGGAAAAAAAAGACACTCAAGATATGTTATGTTCAAGCACAACTTCTTCATGTGATCATTATGCTTATCTAAAATGTACCAATAAAATTAATTAAAAAAATCAAAGCCGACAAAACGAGGCCAGATTTACACAAAGAACAACATCTCTGTAAAAAGAAAGTTCTAAAAAGAATTTTCTATATTTAAACTAGTTTTACACAGAATTCTTTCTTTGATTACCCCAAAAGGGGTTCACGAGAGGATGAAAAGCACTTGTGTGGCAAATGTGATAATGATAATATTGTAACTGAGAACAAGACTTTTAAAAAAGGATTTTAGAATGAAGAACTCATGGAGAACACTTTAGAGCTCTGTGTGTGTGTGTGTGTGTGTGTGTGTGTGTGTGTGTGTGAATTTTGTGAAGAAAATTCCCAGTGGAAAACATTTCTTGATGCATCGGCGTGAACTCTTGTAGACCAACACACTAAAACGTCTTTCAGTGTCTGTTCTTTTGTGTAGTCACCTGACTTTAGTCTTGTGCAGATAGGTTGTGCTCTAGAGGGACTTCAGCCAATGATGTTGCTCAAAGGAAAATGACACTTTTATTATTGAAGGTAATCAGTGTAACTACGTGTCACTATCAAAGGTTGTTAAATCATATGAAAGTTTTTTTTCCGACATAATTTGAACTAGAAATAGACAGTGGTGTCTTTCATTTTGAATGGATGGAGATAGTTCTTTACCATCACACTCACCATAGGATAGTGCAATTTAACTGTGCTCTCAAAATATTCCCGGTACTTTCTTATATTCCTGGAGAAAATTTTAAATTAGATATTGCTATTATCATATCGTTGTTAGTGCTATTTTTCTTTTTCCATACTTAAAGAAACAGAGAGTTAAAAAGACAGTAGCAGCAATGTATACATGATTACACGATTAAAAATGAATTTGGACAAAATGTCTACTCAGCCCCTGTGGAAAGCATCGCTCAATGTTAGTGGTGGAGATGTGCTTAATCACGGTTCTGTCATTCCCTACAGATGAGTTGGGCCAGTCACAGAAATTTTGTAGTCTAGATAATTTGGAAGTCATTTTTCCCCCTACACATCAAAACTTGATTATCTGCAAATCTCAAGAATTGGATCATATGCCACATGACAATGGCAATGGAGTAATTATTTTCTAATTTACAATCTAGACTGTTTAATTTATCTTAATCGTCTCTTTCCATTCAAATTAGTTTTAATACCTACCAGGATGAAAAATATATTGTACAATAAGAAATAATTGAATGAATATGTAATTAAGAGAGGTTTCAGTTTATTTTAATTTCATTTGCATAATGGATTCAAGAAAAATCTTTTCATCTTTCCATCTACTTTTGGACACAGTTAATTTCATTATTGTGTCAAAAGGTTTTCATTAAAATTTAAAAATTGTTGTGAAATTTCAGTGGAACAAAATTTAGTTCCTTGATCATGAATTAAGCAGTCAATTATTAAACTTTTGAAAATGAGAAATAAATACCAGAAAGGATGGTACAGCAAACTTAAGAAGATGGTACAGGTTGAGTAATCTTTATCTGATATGCTACAGAAATACTTCAGATAAAAATAACTTCAGATTTCAGATTTTTATTTCAGATTTTGAAATATTTGCATATACTTTATGTTATAGGTTAGGGATGCAACCCAAATCTAAACCCAAAGTTCATTTGCATTTCATATATATGTTTTATAAGTGGCTGGAAGATAAATAGACATAATATATTTGTTTCTGTTTAAAAAATATTTATTTATTTATTTGGTACACAGTCTCGCTATGCAGCTCAAACTCAGAGTGATCTTCCTGTCTCAGCTTCTCCAGTACTGGGATTACAGGTGTGCACCACCAGGCCAGTTTTGGTAATGAGCGCCTCAAGCCTAGGGCAAGGCATGCAGTACCTGGGATCGAACCCAGGTCCTTACAATTGCCAAGCGGGAACTTAGACCAGTGAGCTATCTCCCCATTCATGTCTTTGTTTTTATTGTAAATCATTATCTTTTGAATTCAGTTGAGTAAATTTCTACTTGTGACACCACACTAGCATTCAGAAATTTTCAGAATTTGGAGCATTTTGATTTGTGTTTTAAGGCTGGGGATAACCAGCCAGTATGAGAACTGGAAGATGTTCTAGAGAAGCAACATAGTATCCATTTTCTGGGTTCCTCTCTTCTGGGGAGAAATTAGTGTTCTAATCATTGATTCTGCCAACAATGTAATACTGCCTTTCCCAAGTTTTCATTGTGGATATGGTTAATAAAGGCATATTAGGAGGCACAGTATATGCTTAAAGTCTCAAAGCTTTTGTTTGTCTTAGACCTAAGAGATTATCCTGTGAGGAACAATTTTGTTCCTTCACTGTTTGTACTGATGTATTTAATGGCTAAAACGATGTTTGAGTGGCTAAATGAATGGAAACTTAATCATGATGTATAGTACCCATTGAGATACTTTGCTTTCTGCATGTGTTTAATAGTTGTATTAAAATAAATTTTATTGGCACCTTTATTTGAATTCTCATATAAAATACAGTTCAAGCACTGGTTTTTAGCATTTCTTTTATAGCCTGCTGTCTCTCTGATGAATATGAGTCTACAGAAGGTATAGCATTATTACAGAAAGTAAGCAGACTTATTAAAAGGTGAATAAAGACATCTAACAGGGAAGTGCACTATTAGGGATTTTAAAGTTGTGTGGGAAGGAAGCCAAGTGAGCATTAATGTACATGCAGCAGAATCCTAAAAAAAAAAAAAAAAAAAAAAAAAAAAAACAACAAAGAATCAATTCCTTGCTGACTAGGCAGGCAATGAGGCAATAAGATAAAGGCTAAGGTAACCGTTTATGGATAAGTAGCACCTTGTTGAACTGGGAGTCAAGTGAGGGTCAGGTTCTGTGCTGATTAATAAAATGGATAAAGAAGACCGAGACATACAGAGAAGAAACATGAGTGATGTTGCAAGTGTGCTACCCCTTGTGCTTAATGTGTAAAATGTGCCAGATTATGAAGAAATACAGTTCAGAAATAATGAACCACATCACTGAAAGCCTTGCAATCGTGTTCCTATTCATTTTAGAGTGTAAAATGTGCTCAGTACAAGAACATGATTTTTTTTTTTCTTCTCTGATGTAGACATATCATAGATTCAAATTTTATGGAGGCAAACTTGTTTTCTTGAATTTTTTTTGGCACAAGTTTAATACGCATGAGATTCTAATCATCTCTTAAGAGTTTATAAAACTGAGATGCTAGTGTTAACTGATAAAAGAAGAACAATCAGACACATATATCTTGAGAAATGATTTGTGTGCTTCTCATAATGGTTTACCATGCAGCCACTGGAATTAGAAGCTATGGAGTTAACCCACAGTCCCACAGCTGTGGGCTTTGGAAAACCTAATTTACTGTAACATGAGTTCTAGTGTAATGTTAGCTTCTACTGCTGTTCAGGACATTTTTCTAACTGAATTACTGGGAGAATTACATGAGTAAAACTTAGCTTTGGAACTCACATACAGAAAAGCTACAATAAATAGCAAGTATTTTTAAAGCTTAAAACATGAAACTAGAAGCATAAAATGGAATCTGAAAATGAAATATTAATTCCAAATACTCTACCTATGTGCTCTTTACATAGCATTTTTTCTGACTACAATGAACTCAAAATTGGCAATATTATGGTAAAATATGATACAAATGGGCATGATAAATCTATTTTTAAATTCCCTTTTCAAGCATCATGGCTTGAAACCACTGAATTTCTTTTCTTTCTCTTTTGAGACACATCTTGGTAGTACTTAAATTGCCCAAGTTCTGTTCAAATTTATGATTCTTCCCACCTCAGTATTTTGGCACAAGGCCAGAATTACAGGGAAATGCTACCATGCCTAGTGTTCTTTGTTACTTTTAGTCACTAAATCTAGTAAGTGAATGTAGTCAATAAATGAGATTGTAGACTTCAAGTCAATATGTCTTATCTGCATTTTTTATTTCCATTTATTTTTATTTTATTGAAATACAAATGTCAATCAGACAGTTTCAAAACACCATAACCATACAGAGTCGATGAAATAATACATTGCAAACTGTTTTCATAACGTTTTGGTATTGTACAAGGTGCATACATGATATTATATTTACAGGTTTTTATATAGCTGAATTATATCAAAGATTCAATAATTATTTACC
>PVKA01049192.1:0-13383 GCA_004027165.1 Ctenomys sociabilis | reverse complement strand
AGTCTGCACGGCTCAAGCCACACTGCAGAGGATCATTCCCTCCTGGCCACGCCCAGCGCAGGCCACCCGTGGCTGCTCCCTGAGATCTTCACTCCGGCATCCAGCTGACTCAGCAGCCTCCCTGGGGACACAGCCCATCTTGGGCAGAGGGATGGTGGGGACCACATTGCCCCATAAAGCTGCTGCTTGGAGCTGCCACACATCAAGTCCCTTCCTGTTTCACCAATGCACACCCACGCCAGGGGTCATCAGGACAGGAAAGAGCATCTCCCACAGGAAGCGTTGGCAGAATAGCTCAGCCGCTTACCTCGCGTCTAGGGCTGTGACTGCTGCACAGTGCTGGGCTCCTGAGGTCTCTGGCAACTTTCTTTTTTTGTCTGTTTTGTTTTTCATATTTAGTACAATCCACAGGGTCTCACTACATACATCTGACGCATAGCGATTCTCGTTTTCAGCCTCCCAAGCGCTGGAATCACAGGTGCGCACAACCACCCCCAGTCTCGGTTGCCATCTCAGTGCACCCAGGGGCAGGGCCAGCGCTGCGCGCCAACGGTTGAACCCTGGCCATTAGTCTCCAGCTACCTTCCGCATCCGCCTAGTCCATTTGGTCCCTGACTCTTCCGCTGTGGTATTGTGCCTTGTCCACTCTTCTCAAGTGTCCAACACCTCCTTCCCTCCTGTCACTCTAGCCTGACTGTCCTTTCTTCTTTCAACAAGAAACACAGACCACCGCAGGACAGCTTCCACATGTCCTCACCTCGCCTCCCAGGACAGCAGCACCTGAGCGCAGTCTCTTCCATCTCTCCACCTGAACCTTCCATCTCACTGGGGCCTGTGCCTTGACTCCCTCCCCAACCCTGGCACTGTAGCTGTACCAATGGGGTCCCATTGGCCTGCTCTACTTTCCCTCTGCTGAATTCTCTGTAAAACCGAAATGCTGACTCATTTGTTATCACTCTGAAACGCTTCTGTGACCTCAGCTTCCCCTCTGGATACCATCTCATTTTCCTGCTCCTATTAATGGCAAAATTACTCCAAATGTGTAACTCCTGGGCTCAAGGTGGCCTGCCTGCCTGCCTGCCTGCCTGCTGCCTGCCTGTCTCAACTTCCTCAACTTCCATTCTATCTTGACTGAGACCACTCAGACTTTGTTCACTACCCCGGAAATTAGTCTCGTCCGCTGATGTCTGTGTTATTACTAACGGCTCATTTTGTCTTGTCTTTCTTACCCACAAATTGTACCTTGACATTCATTCTGTCCTCCTGATACTTAGTATCAGGAACAACACTGTCACTTTTTTTCCACTGATCACTCCCACTCAATTCCTTACTAGTTTCAACTTATCCTTCCAGCCCTTAAACTTTGAAGAATCTGAGGATTAAAGTTTATCCCTCCATCCTTTCTACGCATGCTTGCTGTGCGGTACACCATTCACCTCGCGTCACTTTCCATCCTGGACTCCAAGCATAGAACTCTAACCCCATCATTTCTCCTGTACTTCAGATTTCAACATGCAGTTGCCAAATCAGAAGCTCTTCATGGACAAATTAAACACATTCAAAAGTAAACTACTGAGTTTAGCCCCCAAGCCTACTACCCTCTGTACCCCTCAGTCTGACTGAGTCATTGGCAACTCCATACTTCAAGTCACTCAGGTCAAAATCCTATGGCTTCCATTTCACCAGCAAACCCTGTCTGCCTGTCTTCGAAACACACTCCATATCTGAATACTCACCTCTACCTCCCCTGCCATCTCTCTGGTGCACAATAGCCTTCATCTTTAGCTTGGGCTGCTGTTGCAGGAACCATCTGACTCCCTGCTTCTGCCCTTGCTCCGTTCTAGGATGGAGGGATTCCTTATGGCTGATTTTAAATCAAAGCATTTCTCTTACCAAAATCCTCCAGAGGTTGCAAATGCAGGGTGAAATCTAGTGTACTTTCCACCTCCTATCGAGATCATGTGATCAGGTCACTGCTAATATTTCTTTCTTTATCTCCCACCTGCCTCACCTGCTACACTTCACCCATCTCATCATCGCCATAGTCACTCAGCAACTTCCTCCCTGGACCACGGTACTTGAGCTTTCTTCAGCCTGGAATATACTCCTCCACTGATATCCAATAGCTTGCTATCACAGGCCTCTATTCAAATGTGTCTTTATCAGAGAGAGCATCCCTAAATGTTTTCTATAAAATAAACTCCTCACAGTTTCTGTCACTTTTTTACTGTCTTGCCCAGTTTGATTTATTGTCATATCACTTATCACTATGTACACTTTTTGTCTTGCTCTCCAAATAGAATGTAAATGCCAAGAGAAGCAATTTTGTATTATTCGTGGATGTAGCCCCAGCCCCTAGAGAAATGCCTAACATGAAGTAGGTACTCCATGAATATTTGTTGAATGAATGAGAATAGTAGACCACAGAGACAGAAAGTGACTTGCCCCCTTGCCACAGAGGGCCTTGGCTACTTTTGGACTTATATTTTGAGAAACATTAAGCTTCTTCATTATTTAGGCTGTTTTAGATTGAGTTTCTGTCCTTTTTCAGCCACAAGCACTCTAACTGAATTGCTACCATTTGGCCAGTAGGACTTGACACAAGTCCCAAGCAGGAACATCCTGCCAGAAAGCCCATTTGTGGCAGCATGGGGCTGGGAAGCTGCCACTTCAAGTGACTACTTAAGGGTCTCTCCCCCAAGTTCACACCTAATGGGTGAAACAATGCCTATGAGGGAGAGAACAGGCATAATAGGGTGCTAGATCTCCCCTTACCTAGACACTTTGAGGCAGCCCCTTTGGCTCAGGATATTCTGTAGTGCAGAGACTAGGTGAGTGACAACTCTTTTTGGAGAAAAATAGGGAAAGAATCTGATGGCTGGAGGCCATTGCTATGAGCCAAACATTTATCCCTTAATCCTCACCTAGGAAGAATCTGGTTCTCTCCTAACATCTCTTGCTCTTTCTTCCATTGCTGAATTTCTCTTGTCTGACCCAGCTTCCTCCTCCATCACTGTACCACCCAAGTTCCTGTCATGATGGTTGAGAACTTCCAGGTTGCTGAACTCAGTGATGCTGTTTCATCTTAATTTAACTTGACCTCTCAGCATGAGCGGTATTGGACAGACTGACCATTTGCTTTTACAAAACACTGCCCCCCCCAGGCTTTCCTCCTGCCTCATGGGCAGCTCAGTTTCTTTAACTGGCTCCTCCTCATCTTCCCAACCTCTTGCTATAAAGGCACTCAAAAGTTCAAACCTGAACCTCTTCTCTCTATATCCATAACCTCTTCCAGGGAGATTTCACCCATCCTGTGATTATTTGTCCACATATTTCCCAGTCCCTCTTGGAATCCCAGTTACTTCACCCATCTCTACCAGGTATTATGTCCTTACAGCTTGAATCAATTGGTTGACCATCTTTTATTGTGTGATCTGCTGCTAATATGTTCTCTCAGACTTTGTGTATCCATTTCACTTTCATTTTTTAAATATATTTTTGTAGGCCATGGAATTCTAGATTGACATTGTTCTTAATTTTTCAGTACTTCCAAAGTTCATTCATTGTCCAGAAACTTATTTTTCTTGTGAGGACTTAGCCATTATACTTATACCACTGTTTGTGGTGTGCCTATTTTGTCTTATTTTAAAATTGTTATTTTAAAGATTTTCCCCTGTATCTTTGTCATGCTGGCTTAACAATTTAGCTATGTGTACTTAAATATGGTTTTCTTTATATTAACTTCCATAGAGTTTATGACAGGCCTGGATTGCTGTGTTAGATGGATTGCTGTGTTAGAGAAAACTTAGAAAGTTTTGGCTATTTCTTCAAATATTTTTTTCTGTCTGACTTGTGCTCTTTGTGCAATTTCAATTACATGGAGTTATACTTCATTTTGGTCATTGAGATGACCAAAATTTCAGCTATTTTTTTCTTCAGTGTCCCTCATTTGGATGATGACTTTACATTCACTGATATTTTCTTTGGTTTGCATCTAATTTACAGACTTTTCATTGCATATACTTCATATTCCAACTTCGGAGTTTCCATTGGTTATTTTTTACAGTCTCTATATTTCTCCTGACATTTTCTCTATCCTTATTAGTTAATCCATTATTACTATTGATTATCCAGAATACTTACATTTGTCTGAAAGTCCTTGTCTGCTAATTCCAGAAAAACCACATTATCTGTTTATCTCCTTGTTTTGATTCATTTTCTTGGAATGTGGTTCATGTCTTCCTATTTACGTTTTTTATAACTGTAGATTATAGATGTTTTACTGCAGCAACTCTAGATTCTGTTATGTTCTTTGAATGAGGATTATTATAGTTAGCTATTAAATGCTGGAAGATCATCTTCACCCTGTGATAACTTGATTTTTGGAGACTTGTGGTGATGATTCCAATTTGGTCTTTAGTACTGAGGATACATACCCTTACTTTCTAAAGCTTCGGTGGAAAGCTTATTTCCTTATTAAGCCCTTAAGAGCACTTAAACTACAGTGGACACTGGAACACCTGCTTGGCTCTTCCAGCCTTTCAGGAATTGCTTTTCTTTTGGCACCTCAGAGTTTTGATCACCCCTCCTCCACATACACTAAGGACCAGGCAGAGATATAAGGCAAGTGCAGACACAGATTACAAGACCCTGTGTTTGTGACTCCGTGCCCTATCAATTTTCAGTTTCCCTGAAAGTCTCAGCAGCCAGGTTGCCACTTCTGTTTGAGTTCTGCTTGGTATACATCGCATGAGCCCAAGGGAATCCTGAGGAAAAAAAGACTCTCAGGTATGGATCCCACCCAATATGGCGCCCTTCTTTCAAGGGTTGTACCTCCCCCAGTCTATATCTGCATTAGTTCACTCTGCCGTGCCTCCAGTGTTCATAATTTTTTATTAATTTTATTGAGAAACAAATAGCAATGACAGTTTCAAAACTGAGTAGTAGGATAGTTTCAATAATTAATTCATTGCATATTGTTGTCTTCATAGTGGTTATTCATAGTATAAGATGTAGACATGATATCCTCTCCACTCTTAGTACAAATCTTTCTTCTCATTGAATTAAGAGAAAGTAGCTGTATATCTGTCCTAACCATTTTGTATATACAAATGCAAAATGGTCCTTCATTTATATCCCCCTTTTTGCTTAGTTTTGTCAGAGATGGGTATTCTATTGCCATTTAAATATTGTAAGTACATGAATTTAGCAAAATAATCCAATATAGTCCAGTAGTCCATAATAGTAGTGGGTTATCTGTAGAACTGGCAATGTCAGAAGTTGTTGATTTGAGCCTTTTACAGCTAAGCATATCACTATGGCTTTACTTTTTATACCTTGTTTTTATACTTTTCCGCTAGATGGCTAAGACCAAGATGAAGTAAGACTTGGTCAAGCAATAGTCATGACTCATCCACATGGCTGACACTGACAAAGGATCTACAAACTGTGGTACAGGGTTTCAGGATAAATCCTAAGGGGAGTTGACTGACCTTGTCAGATACAAAAGTTGCATTTCTTGTTATATAGGTCTTGCTTTATCTTGGTCTTAACTATCCAGCAGTGTTCATAATTATTAGCAAACAGTCTGATATAAATTACATTTAGCAGAAACTAGAGCTCAATCTTTTGGTTTTAGATACTGTCTATAAATCTGACAACTCTCAAATGTAGGTCTATTGTACATTAGGACTTCCTAATGTCCACATTTGTTTATCTATTATCTCTTGAAGTTCAAATAGGCATTTCAAACTATATGTGAACTTAAACAATTTCTCAATTATTTATTTCTCTTACAAAATTATTCCTGTTAAAGTCCTTCCACCCTAATAAATCTACCTGTGTTGTTCACATCAAAAATCAAAGATATCATTGGCCCCTCCCTTTCCCCACATTCTATATCAAATCCACCAGCAAATTCTTAAAGACATAACCAGAATGCAGTAATACGTCTGAAAAGAATGGTATATCTGAGATGTGCATAACAATAAAATGGTAGAAGAGAATGGGTAGGGATACAGATGAAACAAGATCTATCATAAGCTGATAATCATTGCATTTAGATGATGACTTTATGGTTGTGTCACTCTATTCGCCATTTTATGTTTGAAATAAGTGGTTCTATCCTTTCTTGTATTATACCAGTATGTGTGTAGCAAACCAGTTCTTACCTTCCTAGCCCAAGTTCATACCATTTTGTTTGGATTTTTGAAATAGCCTCCTTACTGATCATGTGGTTTCAACCCTGTCCTGCATTGGTTATTCTCAATCTGGCTGCCAGATAAAAGCAGTCATTAAAAATTAAGTCACATAATGTCACTTTTGGCTCAAAATCCACCAAAGGCTGATTAAAAAAAAAAAAAAAGTCCTCAGAAGTTACAAGGCTTATTGTTGTTTCTCTGCCTTTATCCTTACTTATTCTACTATTCTCATACTTGTCTTACAGAACATCCCAGAATTTGGGATTGTGGTGTAACATGACTAGATTAAAATCATATATGTGGCAAAAATTCACTGACGTGACTGATGTGCATCTTAGTATTTTATACCAGGAAGTACATGATATCTATTTATCTCACACCTAGTGGGGTTAAATTTGGTCAAATTGTTAAGATTTTCACCATGTCTCTGTGCTTAAAGTGCCATTTTCCTCTCTTTTATAATCTGCGCAAATATCTTGATTTCCAAATAACTGCCACCCACTGGTCATGGCATCTATGGGTGAGCTGGCTATTATGACAGTTTCTATAGAACTTCGATTTCCCCATATTTATTGGTTGGTATTATATATAAGGAAATGCTCCTCTGTCCTGGTGGAGATGGTTGTAGGGGTTGAAGTTAATGCGGGCTTCTCTAAGATCTGAGTAATGAACTCTGGGGAACGATGAAACAATGTAGGAAAAAGGAGCCACCAACACTAAGATCAAAGCAGATGATAGGTAAAATGGCAAGTGCCAGCCTCTGGGATGGAATAAGCCTGGAGGATTCAAGGGTAGGCAAAATCAGTGAGCCCAGAGCACAGGCTACTCAAGGAAGGTGGGAGACAAAGTCAAAGAGGTGACTAGTGAATGTCATGAGGACCTTCTCATGAGGCCATGGGGGGATTGGCTTCATTCTAAGAATAGTAACATTCTCCTTCATTCTAAGGAGAGTAACAAAGATATGAGCACAGAAGTAGCATGATCTGATTTTCTTAATATTCTTTCCCTCTCAGGTTGAAAAAGTTGAACAAACCTGACAGCATATTAGCTTAAAAAGGCTACGTGACAAAGCATTCTTTTTCACTACTAGTGGTATTATACTCTGCCACCAACTTTGCACAAGGCAATTCTGTACTAACTAAAAACTGCAATTCCACAACTGGGAATTTATCTTGCACACATGCAGAATGACAGTGTTAGTCACTGCAGCATTAATTATCATAGTAGAATACTGGTGACAATGTAAGTGGACACCAGAACGGGACTAATTATATATATTATAGTTCATCTTCATCATGAAACATTATACAGTTGGGAAAAATGAGAATGCTCTTGACTTACTAATGCAGAATACCATTCACGAAGTAATAAATGAAAGACCTAGAATAGCAAAGGCAATCCTGGCCAACAAAGACAAGACAGGAAGCATCACAATTCCTGACTTGAAATTAGACTACAAAGCTACTGTGATAAAATCAGCATGATATTGGCCACAAAATAGACCAGAGGATCAATGGAATAGATTAGAAGATGCAGAGGCTTCTACTAACACACTCAGCCACCTGATTTTCGACAAAGGGATCAAAAACATGCTTACTGGAAGAAAGATAGCCTCTTTGACAAATGGTGCTGGAAAAACTGGCTCTCTATATGCTGGAAACTAAAACTTGACCCAGGTCTATCACCATGCACTAAGCTAAAGTCAAAATGGATTAAAGATATAAACATTAAAACAGAAACGCTCAATCTCCTGGAAGAGAAAGTAGGAGGAACTCTTGAACACATAGGAGTAGGCAAAGAGTTCATGAACAAAAATCAAATCACATGGGTAATACTTGAAAGAATTAACTGGGACCACCTCTTATTGAGAAATTTTTGCCTATCAAAAGAAATTACCATCAAAGTGAAAAGACAACTCACAAATTTTGAAAAAATCTTAACTAATAAGCACTCAAAGGTCTGCTCTCCAGAATTTATAAAGAACTAAAAAACATTAGGGTCCCTAAATTTAAAGCCCATTCCAGAAATGGGCATCCAAAATGAGCACACACTTCTCAGAGGATGAATTTAAAGAAGCAAATAAATATATGAAAAAACACTCCACATCACTAGCCATCCATGAAATACAAATTAAAATAACACTGAGATGCCATCTTCCCCAGAAAGAATGGCTATCATAAAGAAATCAACCAAAAACAAATGTTGGAGAGGTTGTGGGGAAAGGGGAACCCTTCTCCTCTGCTGGTGGGAATGTAGACTGGTGCAACCATTATGGAAATCAGTGTGGAGACTCTGTAAGAAACTAGAACTGGAAATCCCATTCAAGTCAGCTATCTCCTTGCTGGGAATTTTCCCAGAGAAACTGAAAATGTCATATCATAGTGAAATATGCCTACCTATGTTTATAGTAGCACAATTTGTGATAGCAAAATCTTGGAAACTACCAAGATGCCTGTCACATGAGGAATGGTTGAGAAGATGTGGTATTTTTATACAATGCAGTATTACTCAACTATAAAGAATGATAAACTTGAAGCATTTATATTTAAGTGGATACCACTTGAAAATATACTCATAAGTGAAATAAACCAGACCCACATGTGTAAATAACATATAGTCTCCCTAGAATAAGAACTCAAAACAAGAAATACAAATAGAAAGGTATAGCACAATTAAAAGGAAACTGAGAACTCGAGGATTGGACAATGAGGAGAGGGCGAGGAGAAAAGCTGGGAAACATGACAGGGACAAAGCCATACATTTGTATGCACAAGATGGGTAAGGCAATGATTTCGAGAAACATCAGCAGGTTTTTGAAAGTAGCAGTTAATTGGTAGGATTCTCAACCTGACTATCTATATATGCTGATGCTTGTGAACCAAGCACCTGCACTGAAGATAGCAATGGGTAATAGAAGGGTCACACTTGGAATGCCTGTCATTCTGGTCTTCTAAATACATACTTCTTGTCATGACATACCGATTATTACCATATTGTCTTTCAAGTAAAAATTTGTTTGTTTTTATACTAGCTCAGGTGTTTAGGTGTCTGCTTAAACAGAGCAGTCAGGCTCAGGATGCTGTGGTTTGATCCCCAGATCCTCAAGCCAAACCAGACCTGTCCTGAAGGCATCCTGAGGCTGCAAAACAAAAAAAAAAAATCCTTCTATTTTTAAAAAAATGGGTAATAAATTGAAAAAGATAGAAGAAAAAAATGTCACAGGTCTGTCCTGGTACAATTCTGCATATGGTTAGATTTCTAAATTTCTGTGTAAAAATATGTAATTGTTTATTCATATTCTTTAAATATTTTCATTTTTTAAATTTTTATCTCCATATTCTGTAGGGACTTAAAGTTTAACATATCAGTACTTGATGGAAAATACCTGTTCCATGCTATGCCTAAGATGATTGATATTCTGACAGATAGTGAAGTTACACCCAATTGCCTATGTTGCAGGGTAATAATAAGTTTCTCTTCTGGAGGGTTAACAATACAATGTAAGTTTGCAGACCAAAAATTAGAGAAATACAAGGGCTTCAAGGACAGCCAACATTTTTTTTTTTTTTTTTTTTTTTGGTCTTTTTGAGACAGGGTCTCACTATGCAGTTCAGGCTGGCCTTAAGCTCACTTTGTAGCTCAGGCTGGTCTCGAACTCACAACAATCCTCCTGCCTCAGCCTCCCGAGTGCTGGGATTATAGGCATGCACCACCATGCCCGGCTGACAGCCAACATTTTGGGCCTAGCCTTTCAAGGTCAGTGAAGACTCAGGACATAGGAGAACCTATACTGTGACATCATGCAACTCAGTTGTGTCCCACATTTTCTGATCAAGGAAATTATGGTACCACAGAGCAACATGATCAATGACATAGAATGTGCCTAGGGAGAGTCACATGGAGAGAAAATATTCTCTCCGGCTTTCACAGAGAGAAAATTGGTCAAGCAATGGCCATGACTCATCCACATGGCTGACACTGACAAAGGATCTACAAACTATGGTACAAGGTTACAGGATAAATCCTGAGGGCACTTGACTGACCTTATCAGACACAAAAGTTACATTTCTTGTTATATACGTCTTGCTTTGTATTCGTCTTAACCATCCAGCAGAAAATAAAAATGAGGTATATAAAGTAAAGCCATATTAATATGCTGAGCTGTGAAAGGTTCAAGTCAACAACTTCAGTGAATAACCCACTACTATTGTGGACTGCTGGACTCTGCTGGATTGCTTTGCTGATTTCATGTACCTATAGCATTTAGATGCCAATGGAATACCCATTTTTGACAGAACTAGACAAAAAAAAAAAGAGAATACAAAGAAGGACCATTTTGTATCTGTATATGCAGAATAGTTAGGATATACAGCTACTTTCTTAATTCAATGAGAAGAAAGATTTGTACTAATAGTGTTTGGACATGATATCCTGTCTGCATCTTGTACTATGGATAACCACTGAAACTGTCCTATTAATCAGTTAAAAAAAAAAAAAAAGAAGTAATAAATGAGACTAGGCATGGTGGCGCACGCCTGTAATTCCAGCTCTTATGAGCCTGTAAACAGGCAAGTCACTACAAGTCAGATGTAGTAGTGAGGCCCAGGGAGATGGCTCAGTGGAATAAGTGCTTCCCTGGCAAGTACAAGGGCCTGAGTTCAATCCCTGGTTCCACAAAAAAAAAAAAAAAAAAAAAAACCAGATGTAGTAGTGAGACCCTGAACACCCTGTAGACCCTTCCCTAAAATACAAAAAAAAAAAAAAAGAATAAGTGGCAAAATTAAGGTAGAGAACAGTGGGCCTAGTACACTACCATTTAAGGTAGTATACATGTGTATTATTGGTTGTGTGGTCATGAACTACATCTTTAAAAGATGCAGGGCAACTGGCAAGATTGATCATCTCTGAGGAGGAAATGAGAGACTTTAATGACTGCTCCATTGGACTTTTTCAATTTTATTCCATTTCATCTTATTTCCTATTCAAAAACAGGATGAAAATCAAAAGACCTCTTGGCATCTTTGTGGAAGAAAACAGAAACCACAGACCGTTTGGGAGGTCTATGTGGTCTCACACAGAGTTGCCTGTGGTGGAGGAAAAGGCTCTGTATCCTCATCAGTCATTTGAGTCCCATCTCTAAAGCCCTAGAGCCTTCCTGGCCCTCAGGTTGAAAGAATAAGCCATCTTATTTCTAAAGAATAAGCCATCTCAGTCAAATCGCTTTGCAGTCCTAGAGAGAAGGGCCTTTCCAAGTCTACTTGGCTAGTTGGTGATGAGTGGGCAAGAGACCTTGGTCTTCGGAGTCTTGCCTCACCTCCAATCCTGTACTAATTCCTAGTATTCAAACCAAGTCCCACTTTTCTTCTTCTGCACCCTTGTGGGCTCCTCATTTCCCTAGCACTCTCCAGCCATCCTTCTCACCTGCTGCCCTACTCTGCTGTGGAGCCCAGTGATTCCCCTCCCACCCACTCTCTGAGATCTCATTCTCCACATGCAAAGTGCACAGGGAGCTAAGCTCTCTCTCAAGAACCACTTCTTACTGTCTGAGCCCAAGTAAGCTCCCCAGGTGACCCCTCAAACCCTAGCTTCTCTCTCATACAACCAGTAATATCCTCTCCTACCGATGGTCTCAAAACTTGCCTGCTCTATGTTCTCATTCCTTTGAATCTTTTTGCTAATTAACCTAATTAATACTAATTCTACCTTCTATCTGCTGCAGCCTGTCCATTTCATGATTGCCCTGGGTAAGCAGCTGCACAAACTGCCTCCTTTCAGATCTGTGACACATGGTGACTGGCACTCCTAGCTATGCCACCAGTTCTCCATCCAGAAACCTGGAATAGGACCAGGTTCTCCAAGTTCAAAACTGGTCATTCCCACCCCATTCTAGGTCTTCCTGCCTATGCTTACTTTCATGCTAAGTCAGTAGGCCAGTCCTATCTCCGTGGATATTTACCTGTGAACCAGAGACTCTGGGAGGCACTAAGGACAATAGCTATCCCCTAGCAGGCAGAGTGTAACTTTCTCTTGGGCTGGCTTTCCTCTAATTCCAAGAACATTGAACTTAACATCTGTCTTCTTTTTTTTGGATTATTGCAGGGTAGAAGGTTTGTAGAGCTGAAGGAAGAGCTTGTACTCTAGGAGGCTTCCTGTGTACACTTGACTTGCTCACACTGACCACAATGTGATCCCAGTAACATTGTGCACAACTATGAAGGAAAGTAGAGTGGAAAGAATCAAGGCCAGCCGGCAGAAAACCACAAACCTCAAGTGGAAATGGTTCATCACATGCTCATGGCGTATGGGCTGTAGGCCCCATTGCCACCTTCTCTTGGTTAGCCCTTTATGAAGATATTCAAAATAACACAAGCAAACACACATAACAAATTCTTATCAGTAACTCAGTATATGATATGTTATTTATTTTTGAGAATCCAGGACCTCTTGCATGCCAGGCAAGCACTCTACTACTGAACTACATGCTACAGCTCCAAGCCCCACAATGCATGATGTTGTCTTTCAATAGCAATGCATACTTCCATTTTTTGTGCAACACTGCACCCAACACGATACACTAATGCAACAGTTCTATCTAACCATTACAACACCATTCTGTAGTGAGCTGCCTCAAATAATTTGTCTCTCACTTGTGTTGAATAAACTTGTCTTAGAGCACATCCCAGAATCACAACCCTCAACATGACTCAATTTGGAAAGATGAATAAATGAACATTATACACCTACTCTTAAACTTTGTGCCATCTTGTATTGTAGGAAGTGCTTTTGAAACTGCTGCATGTTGTTTCTGGTGATTCCCTCTTATCATTTACAGCCCAGGAAGGGAAGCCAATATTTACCTGACGTCATCTATCCAATGGGTTTTCTATCCAAAATAGTAGGAACCATATTGCCATTGATTCCTCCTCTAGTGTATGACACCGAGAAAGCCTCCATCACTACCCACATGACTTCTCAGAAGGTCAGATAAACAACTTAATTTTAGTTTGGTAACATGGAACCTCACTACGAGTGATCTCTTGTTGGCCTGCTCTGTAGGTACCCAGAGCAGAAGCTCAGTCTAAAGCAATGTCTCTTAGCATGGTACTTGGCACACTTGCTATACCCAAGACCACCTATTTATCTCACTGAGCCTTTGTGCATTCCAAATCACTCTGGACTTCTC
>PVKA01049191.1:0-13383 GCA_004027165.1 Ctenomys sociabilis | reverse complement strand
GAAACAACCAAGATGTCCATCACATGAGGAATGGTTGAAAAAGATGTGGTATTTCTATATAATGGAGTATTACTCAGCTATTAAGAATGATAAGTTTGAAGCATTTATACTGAAGTGGATGCCACTTGAACATATACTCATAAGTGAAATAAACCAGACACACATGTGTAAATATCGTATAGTCTCCCTAGTATAAGAATGCTGGACTGTGTTGGATTGTGGTGTTGAGTTCAAGCACCTAAGGTAGTTGAATGTCAACGGAGTGCCCACTTTTGACAGGTGTAGACAAAGGAAGGGTTGTAGAAAGAAAAAATCATGATGTGTGTGTATAGACAGTACAGTTGGGATAGATAACGCTGTGCTTCTACATAATTCTATGAGGGGCAAGATCTGCACTATTGGTGGTGGGACAGGATATTATGTCGGCTTTTAGTGCTATGGTCATCCACTAGGTAAATAATTATTGAATCTTTGATATAATTCAGCTATATAAAAACCTGTAAATATAATATCATGTATGCACCTTGTAGAACACCAAAACGTTATAAAAACAGTTTGCAATGTATTATTTCATCAACTCTGAATGGTTATGGTGTTTTGAAACTGTCTGATTGACATTTGTATTTCAATAAAATAAAAATAAATGGAAAAAAAATTTTAGATGTTAAACTTATATGTTGTTTCTAGAAACTAATTACACCCAATAAATCCAGAGGTCTAAAAGATAGCCAAACGTCAATCTACTGATTATAAATTCAGAACTCAAGAAAACATGTACCAGAAATGTAACTAATAATTTTATGCTAAGAAGTTTTTACTTCAATATGGTGTAGAACTGTACACATTGAAAAGTAATCTAAATCATAAAAAATAGTAAATTACTTAAGTAATGATCAATAATATGAACATTAAATAAAAAGATGTATTTATATTATTTTAATAAAAGCACATGCTGCTCCTGTGGGGGGGGGAAAGAAAGTATTAATTATTGAATCCTTGATATAATTCAGGTATAAAAATTAAGATACGTAAGCAGCTACACTCTCTTAATTTACTGATAAGATATAATAATGTCTGTAAGTATAATATCATGCGTGCACCTTCTACAATACCAAAACATTATGAAAACAGTTTGCAATGTATTAATTTAATAAAAAAAAAGATGTGATGGAGCAGAAAGTCCTGAATACAAGCTCTTGAGATAGCCAGTGCTGAAGAATAGTTATGAGAGTTCTTTCTCCCCCATTATATTATGTCCTGTTATCAAGAATAAAATATGGCATATAATAAATACATACCACAAATGAGGGGGTTGAAACGTAAGCATCAGAACTGAATTGAGACACGACAGGTATAGCATAATAATCTGATCAGGTATTTATAAGAACTATGATTAAGGTGGTAAGGACCATAAAGATTGAGTAGGAAGCATACAAGAATGGTGTGGCAGTGCAAGCTGAGACATGGAGGTATGGGTAATGAATTAAAAAGAAGTCCTCAAGGGCTGGGAGACAGCTTTGCAGTCTAAGTACCTGTGTGGCAAGCACAAGGTCCCAGGTTTGGCTCCTGGTATTGTATACCATGCCATCCTTGGAGTCCCAGGCACACCATGCAGGCCCATGGAACTGGGAGTGGTGGTTCATGCCTGTAAACACAGGGCTGGGGAGGTTGTGACAGGAGGACCACTATGAGTCAGAGCTATATTGCAAGATCCTGTAGCAAAGCAATAAAAATAAAATAATTTGAAAAAAATGCTCAAACTAAAAAACAATGATTTAGATTAAATGCTAGCAGACATGAGTAGTCTTTAATGGATTATTTGCATCTTAGACATAGCAAGGAAAGCCTTTCTGATAGTGATAATGGCTCAAGAGAAAAATGCAAATGTGAAAAGCAAAGAAAAACAAAGACAGGGAAAAACTGACATTTAAGATTTATGAGACTATTGCAAAAAGGCATAATACATAGTAAAAAATTCAGAGAAAAAGAATAGCAGAAATATATGCAACAACAATGATGAAAATTTCCTCAAATGAATGTGAGATCAGAAGTCCAGAAAGCTCAGAAGACCTCAAAAAAAGTGTCAGTAAGATTCACATACATTTTAGACTTTAGAAATATCAAAGCTAAAAAGAGAAAACCTGAAAGAATCCAAATGAAAGAAACACCTTTGGAGAAATAAAGAAAAGTATCATTGTTGACTCCTCATAAGTCGTGCCAGCAAGAAGAGAGCAGAGTGTAATACCTAAGGTCTGATGGGAAAACTCAGCCATCTAGAATTTCTCAGAGAAGTAAAGTGCTCCGTTGACAGTAGACTGACCGCCTTTGGAGGAGATGGTAAAAGAAATTCTTCAGAGGAAATGAGAATGAGAGATGAAACATTCCATTCTGAATCCATAAAAGAAGGAATAAGGTAAACTTTTTAAATTTCATTTTATTGTTGTTTTGTCTAATAGGTAATGATTAGTTCAGTATACAATAGCAATGTGTTTATGTGTATGTGCTTATGTTGCTTATATATAAATGAAATGAATTATAGTAATGTCAGCTAGTGAAGGAAGTAATTGATATGATTTTGTAATAAGAACCACTCAAAAGTTAATAAAAAATATCATGAATAATTCTATACCTATAAATTTCTAATGAGATGCATTCAGCAATTTCTTGCCAGAAATAATCTCATAAAAGTCACACAGAAGAAATAAACTGATCTGAACAGGCCTATGTCTAATAAAGAAATGGAGTCAAGAAGGAATGACTTTCTCAAACCAAGAGTACCAGACCCAGATAGATTTACTGAATGATTTTACTCAATATTAAAAAATAAGTTATACTGAATTTATTATGATCTCTTTCAGAAGATATTGTCTAATCCAATAATGATTACCTGTGTTTACCTCCTACCCAAACTAAACATTCCAAGAAAATAAAATTATAGAACAATCTTTCAAATGAATATAGATGCAAAAAGTCTTTGGTAACATATTACCAAATCAAATCTAACAATGTATAGAAAGAACACCACAAAAGAAGAAGAATTTATACTACATATACCTGGCTTGTTCAACATTCAAAAACAAATTAATATACTCCATCACATAATTAGGGTAATGAAAAGATATCATTTGTGCTTAGATACAAATGCAGCACTCTGTGAACTAGAAATAGAAGGCATTCTTCAATTTTATAAAATATTTTTACCAAAATAACAAAATCTACAGTTAATGTTATCCTTGGAACTAAGAAATTTGAAATGTTCACATAAGACTGAGAAGAAGGCAAGGATAGTCACTGCTTTCAAGAATGTTCTGGAAGTCTTAGCTCATACAATAAGACAACATAATGAAAATAAATGTATAAATATATATTGGGAAAGAACAAAGCTTTGTTTACAGACAACATGAATGTCTATGTAGATAATCCAAAAAAAATGAAAAGTCCTGAAAGTTTGAATAATTATAACAAGACTGTCTGATATAGTGTTACTTTGCAAAAGATACTCAAGTTCTCCATATTTCAGCAGTGACTATAAAATTTGAAATACAAATAGTATATTTACATAAGTGCCTACAACAGGAGGCCTCCATAAATGAAATACTTAGTGTCAATATAACCAAAGTAAAGATCTACTTATGAAAAAAGTTGTATATATGATGAGAACTACAAAATTTTCTTTTTACTTTCACTCAGATTTATTTTTAAAATATTACATGCCAATATATTAAAAAAACTACTAATTTTTTTTAAAAAAAGAAAATTTTTGATTTCTTTCATTAAAAGAAATCAAAGAATAAATAAAGGGAGAGATAGCTCATGTTTATGACTAGGAAATTAAGATATGTGTTCTTCCTAGTTTGATGTATAGATTCAAGATAATCCCAATGAAAATAATAGCAAATCATTTTGTGGATATTAACTCACTGATTATAAATTTTATATGGACAAGCAAATGACCCTGAATGATCAAGACAACATTGAAGGTGAAGAACAAAGCTAGACGTGGGGTGCTACTTGATTTCAAGACATTATAAAACTATAATGGTTAAGAAGATGTGGTAGTAGTGAACAAAATAGACTAACATATCAAAGGAAGAGAAGAAGTGGACTAACAGACTAGTGAGTCACAGTTTGGGAATACATACTTGCAAAGTTTATATCAGGTAGATCATTATTTAAAATATACAAACCTCTCTCAAAATTCCACAAAAAGAACATGAACCACCTGATTTATAAATGGACCAAACCCCTTAAAAGACACCTCACTGCAGAAAATCTACAGGTGGCAAATGATCTTATAAAGAGATCCTCCTCATTGAATATCATCAGGAAAATACAAATTGAAATAACCATGAGATATCATCACATAGTTGTCTGAAGGAGCAATCTGACTCCTGGCAGAAATGCAGAGCAGCAGGGCTCCTTATCATGGAGGTCCCTTAGGAAGATGGCTGGAGTGTTTCATACGAACCTAGCTCTGCTGTCACTGTACACGCCAACAATCACATGTCTAGTATTTACCCAGCTGAAATGAAAGGTATGTCTGTCCTCGCTAAAAGCAGCACATAGAAGTTTATGGCAATTTTATTCAAAACTGCCCAGACGTGGAAGCAGCCGAGACACCCATCAGTAGGTACAGGCAAGCTGTGGTGCATTCTGACAATGGAATATTGTTCAGAGCTAAAAACAAAGTAGGAGTCAAGATATGGACAGATACACAAGATTCAAAATGTAAATTACTGAGAGACAGTCACCATTCTAAAGAAAAGCTGCACACTGTGTGGACTAAATTATGACACTCTGGGAAGGACAAGAGTGTAGACAGTAAAAAGCTCAGAGGTTCTAAGGGTGGTGGTGCATAGGTGATTTGTAAAGTAATGACATAACTCTGTATGACGCTCTTCATGGTCCATCCGTGTCACTGTGTATCTGCCAAAGCAGTAGAATGTGCATCATCTGCAAGGAACCTAAATGGAAACTATAACTGCTGGTGGATGATATTTTAATGAGCAGGTTCATGCATTATAAAAAAACCCACCAGTCTGGGAGAAGACGCATGGATGGGAGGAGTTTGGCCTCTGTTCAGGAGACATTAGGAATCTCTCTGCCTTCTCCTAAACATTGTCAGAAATCCACCAAAAAACTCCTAAAGAAAGAAAGTCTCCTATGCTGAAGGAAACATCCAAAATAAGAGACACATTCAATTAGTAAACCAAATCCATGAAAATTCCTGTCATCTGCAAGTATCTAACTTAGTATTGCTCATAAGAGGCCCAGTATAGCAGGTGGACACGTGGTGGTGGTGACTTGAGATCCAAGAGGGTTCTTTACTTCAGTAAATGCTGGCATTTTTCACACTGAAGAAGTAGAAAAAGATCTGGGTTAGGAATCAGGAGACTGGTTTGTATCCAAGCTCTGCCACACAGAAGCCATGTGGTCCTCAGGATGCTGCTTTATCTGAAGAATAACAAAAACATTTTTCTCAAATTCCTATTGTTATGGCTCCAACTAATCAGGTCCCTTTTCATTAAAGTTTACTCTTTAGCAATAATCAATTAGCAAAAAACCTAACAAAAACTGTCATTGGCAATGAAATTTTTTCACTTTGATAGTATAAATTGTCTTAAAATTTTTTCTTTTTTCTTTTGTCTTTTTGAGACAGAGTCTCACTATGCTGTTCAGGCTGGCCTCGAGCTCACTTTGTAACTCAGGCTGGTCTCGAACTCACAACAATCCTCCTGTCTCAGCCTCCTGAGTGCTGGGATTATAGGCATGCGCCACCATGCCTGGCCCGTTAAAAATGTTTTTGATAGTAAAGAAAGTATCGTGGGCTGTCATGAAAAAGTCTTTCATAGAATTCACAATGTATAGTGTTTTCATATGTTGGCTATGTTCTGGGGAAAGGGCTCATGATATCGAAGGCTTTAGGAGAAGCAACAAAAAGAAGATGGGAACAATGGCAGGAGGCCTTACAGTTGAACTGGTAGTGGACACCATCATTTTAAAAATTCCCAGTGTGTTCTATGTTTCTTGACCATGATACAGATTCCCTCACTTCTGTTCTTATTCTGAGAAAAATTTAGTGAACATAGGAATGTAAAGAAAAGAAGGACTACTGAATGGCCATCTAGATTTTTCCAAACTCATGTTTTGGTTTATAAATTTAGTTGTCAGAAAATATTGTCTTTCTGTCTTCAGTAGAATCCATCCTAGGGATTTTTCAGCCATGTAAAAGCTGCTTGACTCAGGCTAAGCACCACGCCCTACTCCAGGAGCAGCTGCAGCATCCAGAGCACGGTCCTGATGACTGGATGCTGGGAGAAACGCAAATGCTCCCAGCTCCTCCTGATCTGTTGCTTAAACAAGCACATCTGGTGATCCTAGGCCAACTCAAGTCTGAGAACCACTAGTATAAGGGGCTTTCAATGGAGAAAGAGTGTTCTGGGACTTGCTCAGCTCTTGCTGAGCTCTCCAAGAGAGAAATGGGGGTGTCCTGCATGTCCTCCTGCACTTCCATTCAGTGGTCACCACTGTAGACCTTTTATGCCTTCGGCTGCTTGAGACTCAACCCAGGGCCTTTGTGTACCTATATCCTCAGCCACACCCACTCATTTATTCATACATTCAGGCAGTGTCTTGCTGAGTCACTCAGTCATGCAGGCTGGATTCTAACTTGCTATTATCCTGCTTCAGCCTCCCTTGGTGATGGTTTGGAGGCCTGTAATACTTACTGAGACCTTAGTTATGCCCCTCAGTGATTCATGAGTCATTCAAGCACAAAGTAAAGCTGCAAATTAGGTGTTGGGGCCTTATTTTGCAAGTACAAATCAGACACAGAATTATTCCATAAGTGCTACAGGCTTTAATCCATATAACAAGGAGGTCGTGGGCTGGATTTGTATCCAGAAAGAAACGAGTCAATGGTAGTATAAACATGGAGGAGTCAGTGGTTTCAGAGGCACTGTCTACCCTCTTTGTTTTCAAATCGTGGGCTTGAACATTGCACACATGCTAATGGCTTTGTGTTTCTAGTTGTGACAGCTGTCCCCTATCAGTCCTTAGCCTTGAACCACACCATGCATATTACAAAATTAATATTTTCTCCCAAAGGAAGAGATCTCTCAGAAGGCAGTTAGGGGATGATGTTAGGATCTCAGAATTAAGCCATTATTAAGCCATCCAGAAGAAAATTACAAAACACTGTTATAGATGGACTGTTTGTGACCTTGAAAATGATGGAAATATGTTATAGTTTTATAGGAAGATAATTCTTCTATCACATTTTTGCTCAACACAACTATTTGAGAGGCAAATGTGAAATTTTAGAAGAATGTTACTGAGCTATATTTAATTTATATGGCAAAATGTGAGGGACTATAAACTTGACCACAAATTTGTGGATGTTAAAGTGTATGTTTGGTCTTTGAGAGCATCATTCTTGTGTAGTCAGTGACTGCTCCATCTCTCTGTTTTGATATCTTATGTTCAGTGTTTCCTCCCACATTACTACTTCTCCCATGTGACCTGACATTTTCCTTCTCATTTAAACCTCTAACCCACCAGGATGCACTATGCTTTCCTCTGTTCTCTCTATTTTTTTTTTTTTTTTATTAGCACATGCTTACAGGACATAATGTTTACCCTTTTTTTTTAAATATATTTATTACAGGGTTTATAGTGTTTCACTACATGGGTTGGACATGTAGTGATCCTCTCCATTTTTAGCACCCAAGCACTGGGATTACAGACATACACCACCATGTCCTTTCTCATTGTCCATATCACCACAGGGGCTGGGCCAGCAAGGGAGCTCAGGGATCAAATCCCCAGCCTCTGTATATGCCTAAGTAAGAGCTTTAATCCCCTGATCTATCTGGCCAGCTATGTTTACATTCCTTTTTTTTTTTTTTTTTTGGCCGTACTGGGGATTGAACTAAGGACCTTGTGCTTGCTAGGCAAGCACTTATTCTACTAAGCTATCTCCCTGGCCCTTACATTTCTTATGTAGATAAAATATTGAGAATGTGTTTGGAATGCGGCAGAGGCCTCTAGGTACTCAAGAGGCTGAGGTAGGAGGCTCCCAGGTTATAGGCTAACCTAGATACCATATTAAGACTCTGTCTAAAAAAACAAAAACAAATCCAAAAACAAAACAAAAAACCCACCTAAAATGACACTGAGGATGTAGCTCTGTGGTACACTGCTTACCTAGACCACAACAGGTCATGCGTCCTAAAGTCAGTACTGCAAAGCAAAACACCACAAATTTCAAGAAAAATATCAATAATAAAAAAGTAAAATATAGAAATAACTGTAGAAATATCTATCTATATCTATATCTAACTAATTATCTATCCATATATAGCATGATATAAGGTGATAATTTTTCAAGGTGAAAATAGTAGGAAGTTACTGTATTTAATATTTAGTTTTGCTTCAGTCTTGCTTTTCTTTTATCCTGAGGAAGGTATTATTAAACTGCCCAAGCTGACCTCAGACTTGTACTTCTCATATATCATCTTGCAGCCACCTGAGGAGCTGGGATTAAAGGCAAGTGTACCATGCCCAGCTACAATATTAGTCCTTAGGATTGATTCACAGCTCCATGCTAGGGTTCAGGGAGTGAATGTTTCCAAGCATAGCCTGGACCAAAGAGAAGAGGCAGAAATGGAAATGCCGATTCCCTTCCTTGTGGCCTCTTGCTTGCTGGTTGTTGCTTTCTGCCTTTTGCCTGCTGCCTGCCATGGACTGTTTCTTCCTCTTCCCTGCCAGGACACCCTACTAGGAGCTGGCTGGCCATGGACTGGATCCTCTACAAACTGTGAGGCAAATGAACCTTTCCTCCTTTAACTTGGGCTGTGGGTATTTTCTTTGAGCAACAGAAAAATAACATAGGCTGCAGATAGGTTAAATTCCAACTTCATGGAATTCACCTATTGAGAAAAATTTCAAATTTGTATGTTTATAAAATCTTAAATTTTGAGGTAAATAGCAACATAATTAAAAATCAGATTAATGCACTTTCAGAGTGGTTGGACTAAAAGGGCTCACCAGGAATCAGCAGAAAAAAAGAAAAACAGTTTAGAAGATAGGTAGTTTCATCCAGAAGGTGAACAGATTGACCTAAGGGTTTTACATTCCCAAAAATATACCTTGGGTTGAGAGACTGTTAGAAAAGAGTATAGCAGTGCATGCCAACCTCAGGGCCTGAGAGCTTCTCAAATTGAAATAGGGCAGGGAGGGTACCCTGACCTGGAGGGAGGGTGAGCAGGCCCAGCAGAATGTCTCTAGCAGAGTGTGGACCGCTGAGCCCCGGGAACACGTGGCAGAATCTCCATACACACACTGGAGGGTTTCTTTTGTTTCCAGATTCTTGGAATGAAGACCCGAGGGAGCAGGCCTAGCTCCTACCCCTTGTCTAAACTTCAGCATGGGCCAAAATGCAGGATGTAAGGCAGGGAGAGCAGCCTGACTAACACTGGGTTAAGTCAGTGAGTATTCGAAGGGATTAAGGACATGGGAACCCCTGTGTGGTGTGGCACATAGAACCAGATAATGCAGGGTACGGGCTCTAATTAGATATATGAGATAATACACTGACCATGTACTGGCCTTAAAAGGACTAAATACACTTCAAAACATCAAAATGATATAAGGCACATTTTTATTGTATTTAAACTATGAGCAAGTAGAAATATAATATAAATTCCTATACATTTGAAAAGTAAACAGTATACTTCTAAAATAGACATGAATGAGAATAGAACATGAGAACAGAACAGGAGCTAAAACGAATACACAGAAGAATTGTGCTTCAATTACAACAAGGCAGAGCGCTTGGTTTCAAATCTTTCGGAGACAGGTGTGTGATGACATCAGAAAGACCCGCACTCGGCCTGGTGGTGGGCATCGGTCGTCTGCGGATCTTAGGCCCGTTGAGCAGAAGAGCAAGACTCTGTCTCAAAAAATAAATAAGCATGATCTTAAAATAGAACATGAAGCCATGATCTGCAGACAAAGCAGTTCCACTGAGAGCTATAAAACTGCCAGACAGTCAGATATACTGATCAAGGGGCAAAGAAAAGACTCACATTACTCACTTGATGACTGGCACACATGTTATCATTGCAGATTACACAGGTACTTAAGGGAGAACCATGTAGATAAAATGGACCAACTCCCTGGAAGGTCATCTACCAAGAAATACACCATTAATCGCCCCAAATCTAGTACAGAAATGGAGACTGACTAGAAGCTGTCCTAGGAAACTCTTACTATAGAAAACATTATCTGAATTCCACGAAGTTTCAAGACATGGGCTGCATTTGCCTTCCAAGTTATATCCTAGAGGCTGCTAAACCTGGATCATGCTGGAATCCTAGAGAGCAGCAGGTGTTTCCTGCCCTAAACTTTGAGATGAACCACTTACCTGCGGAGCCATCAGTCAAACCACAGTCTGGTAAAATAACCAGTCGTCCTATGAAGCCTGTGCATGAACAGCTCCGCGTCTGCCTTCTGTCTCTCAATCTCCCTCAGCCGTCTTTCCAAATCCTTATGGAGCTTTTCAATGTAGAGCTGGTTCCTCCTCTCCTCCACCAAGTTGGCCACAACGGCTCTGCGCATGTTCATGGGGTCTCCGACTTTCAAGGGTACCCCCGACAGGGTGAAGCCCATTTCACCCATCTTTGAACTTCGACCAAGAGGGTCAGAGACTTGTAGCTTTTCGTCCTTGGGAAGGCAGCATGGCTTCAAAATGTCACCTTTCTTGCAGGTTCCAACTTTCAGAGGGTTCAGCTTCTTTTTGCGCTCCTCACCAGGCATCTTTCCACTGGGTCTGAGCAGGTTCAAGACAGGTGTGTGAGCTGCCTGTGTCGCTGCGCAGTGATTCTTCAGTGGTGAGGAGCACTAGGCACAGAGCACCATGGGACAGCGGAATGTTGGAGCCAGCGACGTCACAGATGCTCCCACCGAACCCTTACATTTACTGGTCAGAAAAGGTTAACTTAAAGATAAACCACTTTTCATTTAGGAATGTAGCTAAGTGCATGCAAAGAACATGTTTCCTCCCACATACGTGCTGCTCCTCTATGCGTATACTTTTCTGAGGGTCAGTTATAGCCACTCCTAATCAGGAGCCAAATGCTTATGGAGAAGAAACAGAAAAATTGATCTAATAATTGTTTCAGTTTCATCAGCTCCTTTATGCATATACCTGAAGTTGCATGAGACTAGGTCTGTGTTTGGATTTAAATTAAGGAGTAGAAAATAATATTTTTTTGAATTATCTAGCTTTCATTTAATAAAGAACAAGAGAATGTGCTCATTTCTTGGCTTGAAGAAAAACATAAATGTACAGTTAGGCCTCATGAGACTCATGAGGCAGGAAGAGGGAAAGCAGACAGGATGGTGACTACAAGTTGGGCCAAAGGAAGAGCAAGAAGAACACTGCTTCGAGTGTGGCTTTTAATTGTTCCCATGTCAAGAAATGCTGCTATTTCATATGCTCCAAAATAATAAAATTCAACAAGCACTAAGGGAGTGGTAAAAGCAATTTATATGGGGCTGGGGAGATAGCTCAGTAGAATAAGCGCTTGGCTGGCAAGCTCAAAGCCCTGAGTTCAATCCTAGTACCGCGGGGGGGAAAAAAAAACTCATAAAAGCCATTTATACATTTATATGAATTCTACCAGACCAGGTGCAGATACTTTCTTGGAGAAAGGTACGAATGAAAAACCTAGGATGCTCTTGTAGAGATAGACTGAACTATAGATGTCTTGAGTATGTACCTGTAGGAATCCATATGGGCTTATGGTTTTATGAGTCAGTACCAATCATCAGTCCCCACTACCGTGTATTACCACTGGCAATAATGTTCATATTTGGAGGAGCTTCCCTAGAACAGAGATAAGGACCACAGCTTGGCCCTTGAGTAGATTCTTTACTCAGTAGGGAAAAAGAATTTCAGGCAATGAGAAGCACAGAAGAGTTTGTCAGGTAGACATGGACAGCAGCAGAGGACCAGAGCCTCCCCTCCCCTCCCTTCCCCTCCCCTCCCTGCTCCGCCCCACCCTGCCCCACCATGTCCCTGCATTCCATGTATACCTAGGACACATTATGGCAAGTGCTCTGCAGCTATGTAACAATTTCCAATGCCTTCTTCCTAATTTTCATCAGATCCCTCATCAGAATGACATTTTTCTCAGTATTTGAACCATTCTAACCAGTGGTTAACTCAGATAGTATCTGTGAACATTGACACTTCTCTGTAGCATTATTTTTTACAACTACTCACCAAATTTTCCCTTAGTGGTATATATTGCTATATTCATGGAAAGACAGATTTTTTTCTAGTCTTCCCCTCCTAATTCCTGTAGGCTCTATACATTGCCCAGTTCTAAAGGTGTCTGTGCATTCTGAAGTACTTGCTATAGCAATAGCCTCCTTCTCGGTAGCAGTGTACTGTGGTAGTCTGTATCCTTCTATGATCCAAAATAGCATAGACAGAGTAAATAACAAAGAATAAAAGTTTATCGGGCTCATAGCTTTGAATGCTGGGAAGCTCAAGTTGGAGTGGCTGCAAGCTAGAGGAGGTACAGGCAGAACTGCCTTCTCATTGTGTCTCCACATGGCAGAGGGAACCAAATGGCAAGAGGACATGGAGAGAGAGGCAGGATGGGGCCTGACTTAGCCTTTTATTGCCAGAAACTCGTGTAGTATCCTGCTCTGTGCAATACTGATATTAATCCATGGAGCAGTATGCAGACCTCAGGACAATAAAAGTGTCTCCTCAATGTGATCAAAGTGCTTGACCAGTTTGCTCTCCGTGAGAGCCTGAGAGAAAGTTTTCTCTCCATGTAACTCTCCCCAGGCACACTATAGAACTTCAATCTCTTTCCTCTGTGGCTCCATAATCTCCTTGTTCAGAAAATTCGGAGCTCAACTGAGTTTCATGATGTTGCAGTACAGGCTCTCCTATGTCCTGAGTCTTTGGTGACCTTGAAAGGCTAGAGCCAAAATGTTGGCTGACCTTATGGCTCTTCTATTTCTCCAACTTTGATTTGTGAACTTAGGTTGTTAACCATCCAGAAGAAAGAAAGAAAGAAAGAAAGATTACTATCCTGCAGCATATGCCATTCACTTTGCCTTATCAGACTCAATTGATTTTAATTGTTGTTGTACGTTTCCTTTTGTATTTCTGCTTTTCGCTTGTTATACTAGGGAGACTATACAATACTTACACATGTGTGTCTGGTTTATTTCACTTATGAGTATATGTTCAAGTGGCATCCACTTCAGTATAAATGCTTCAAGCTTATCATTCTTTTTTTTTTTTTTTTTTTTTTTTTTTTTTTTTTTTTTTTTTTTTATTTTTTTTTTTTTTTTTTT
>PVKA01049190.1:0-13383 GCA_004027165.1 Ctenomys sociabilis | reverse complement strand
AAAAAACCTGTAAATATAATATCATGTATGCACCTTGTACAATACCAAAACGTTATGAAAACAGTTTTCAATGTATTAATTCATCGACTCTATATGATTAAGGTGTTTTGAAACTGTCTGATTGACATTTGTATTTTAATAAAATAAAAATAAATGGAAAAAAAGAAAAAAAGCAGAAGAGAAATCCTGAAAACTCTGTGAGTGTCACTGCCTCTTATATACTCTCCATGAAGTCTTATTGACAGACACAAAGAAGGTCATACATGTGCACTGACTTCTGCCATGGAGGACAGGAAATAGGAAAGATAACATCAAAAAAAAATATTGAGTACACATGCGAAGGTGAGAGGCAGTTTTTGAGGCATTGGTGAGACTGCTAGGATGGTTAGATGGGTAAGAAATATCTTATGAGAAAGACAGAATTCATGTGATATGTTAAATATGGATATAAGAGAGTAATCTATAAAATATGTTCCAGGAAACTGGAAATAAGTAATATATAAGGTGGAAAAAAGAAAGAATGCTACTTAAAGACAGAAAGGCTTGGAGAGAGCAATTGCTGGTAATGTCCTGTGAGCTGACAGGTATGTCATCTCTCAGTTGGCCATCAATTGGTAATACCTGTTCTGGTCCCACATATCCACTGTCCATGAAGCTCCCATAAAACCCGGAGCTGCTCAGTAGGCTTATTTGTTACTCATGGGCTCATTTTATAAACCATCACTCTTCCTTTCCCTCAAATATGCTCTGTATAATTTTTTTTTTTTCAGTACTAGGGATTGAACTCAGGACCTTGCGCTTGCTCAGCAAGCACTTATTCTACTGAGCTATTTCCCCAGCCCCCATGCTCTGCATAATTACAGCTATAGTCGTGGCCAGGGATATTTGCTCCTGAATTTCCATGAGAGAACATGGGCATCACTGGTCCTAGGCACCTTCTTTCTAGGACCCTCTTGCTGCAGTCTCATCATGTTATGTTTGGTTGTCATAACCACATTGTCAGCAGGAAAGACTGATGGGGCACAGAAAGAACAGCAAACATGAATGGTGCCAATACAAGTATTCAAGAAATGTGGTCCTTCAATCTGCTTGCATAAACCCTAAGTATGTTCACTTACCCCCTTTTATATTGTTTTCATGGTGCATTTTAAATTGGTTTACAATGTCATGCAAGTTGGGCATATTCAAGATAAGTTCTACACAGTGTCCATATTATGTCATTTGCCTTAGAATCTTTTCACTAGTTCATTTTCACTACTATGTTTGTCTGTTTCCTTGGATAAGACACCAACAGCAAATGCTTTCACTCCATCCAAGGACCTAGGAAAGAGCTGTGCCAAGACAGTTTGGAATGGAGGCAAAACCAATTTTGGAGAGCCCAGTGTGTATTGAAAAAGAAAGTAATCAAATAAATGTGTTGTGTCACATCTTGAATATGGTCCCAGGCCCTTTGCCAGGTAGTCAGTGAACATTTTTTATGAATCTGATTTTTTTCTATTAGGAAAATTACCAAACCTCTGAGTTTTTTTTCCAAACCTCTGAGTTACCAAGTAGCACAGGAGGAAAATGGACTCTCTGTCAATTGTGCAGAACATGTTTGAGAGGGAAAAAGAATAATGGTTTGGGTCTTAGTTACTTTTCTCTCATTGCTGGGACAAAATACCCAACACTCAAAATTAAGAAAGGAAAGGTTTATTTAGCTTGCAGTTAGTGGAAGATTCAGCCCATACTTGGCTGACTCCAAGGCCGTGTGGCACATGGCAGAGGATAGCTGTTCATGGCTGTGGAAAAACCAAAAGGAGGGAGCAGTGGCTGCGGCACCTAACAAACCTCTCTCCCTTCTTTCTATTGTATCCAGGCTATCCACCCTAGGCAGGTGTAGCACTCACACACAGAATCCCAGCATTGGATCATGAATTAATTACAAACTCTAGAAGCCTGCCCCAAGGACTGCATGAAGCTTTTGGTGGACAAGTAGACACAAACCATAACAGTTTGTAAAATGGGTCCACAAATAACAAATGAGTTTAATAACTCTGGGTGACTTAGTAGCTCATGTTGAGTGACCTCCTTAATGCACTATTTATGTCTTCCATGCTTTTTCTAATGTAACAACTTTCCCCCCTCTGGCCACAGTATTCTATTGCTCATTTACCATGTTTTAGGCACAAATGATCAGTCATAGCCCTACATAAAATACAGATTATAAAAGAAAACACTTCCCACACATTTTATGAAATGGTTTCCAGCTGGTCTTAAAAGTGTCTCCAATTCTTTCCGGATGTAAGTGCTTATCTGTTAATGCTTATCATGTGAGTCTTTTCCTGCTCAATTTTAAAAGTGGGAACACAGACACCAAAGCTCATGCTTTAAGAGACTAGCATTTGGGAAATTGCCTGAAATAAGTATATTGCACTTCCATAGGAAGAAAGCTTTAAGCACTAAATAGTGAAATTATTTCTTTCTAATAAACAAACAAGCAAACAAACATCTTTTCAATGTACTGGGTAATATAAGGCTTGATTCTTTTGTCACCAGAAGCAATAAAGTTGAGTATTCACAAGGGTAAAGTACAGATGTGTTACGTGGTACATATACATAGGACACAGACCAAGTGAGTCATAAATTCCTGCAGGGGACCTTCAGTGGGAGAACTGCAGGAAATTGTTTGCAGAGAAAAAAATAAAACAAAACTATCAGGTAACTTTGGGAGCCTGGACTCTGTATAACTCTCCCTCTGTATCATGGCTCTGATATATTTTTATGCTGCCATAGATAGTTTGGCCCTGGATATGACCTTTGGGGGCCTTGCCAACAGGAGAAGAGGAGTTAGGGATCCATCATTTCCAGGCCACTTTATGGAAGAGGAGATCCCTGTGCTTGAATTTATGGGATTAGATAAGTATTCATCTTCTTTCCTCTTCTACAACTTCCTGCCTGTGTGGCTGGGGTTGCAACAGTGATGAGGTTCATTTGAGGTCATCCAACTTTGGACTTGGACAAGATAAATGATGGCTTCTACCAGAGACATGGTGAAGAAATCACTATCAATATGATAAAGCATTAAGGTACAAGCAATAAAGCACAGAAACTCTCCAAGCTATAATTCTCTTCTAAAAGTCTCCTGACTTTGATATATTTATCAAACACAGACCTATGTTTTGCTTTAGTTTAGTTGTTTTTGGTTAAAATTGGCATGTGAGTCTCTTTGGCCAGCAGTAGGTGGATTTCTATCAATGGGCCAAGAAACAAGATTGATTTCAGGAAGACTTCTTGAGAAGAATGATGTGACCTCGCAGACTCGCCTAGTCCCTTCAGACTCAAGTTACTGCTGCCTCAGTGAGCTACAAATCAGAATGGCATTTTCCAAACAGGGTCCTACAGATTGCATGAGCTTAAACTAGTAGTATTTTCTGTTTTGTTCTGTTGTAACTACTGTGTATGTTAAAGACACAAGACATGAAAGGTCCTGGCTTAAACAAATATCCAGGAATTTCTTTTCGGTAGAGCAATTTAAAATATTGAATATGTTAGCATGCATCACGTGTCTTAGAATGAATGGGTGGCAGAACACAGTTTGTGAAGCACTGAACAGTGGCCTAGGCCAGGAATCAGCTGACTTCTTGGCAGCCAATGGTTTAAGCAATGTTGTTGGGCAGCCCTAGAGGTGACTGAGGCATGGGGTGAAGAGGGCCGGAAAAGAGAGGGAGACGAAACTTCACATATACAGAGGAATAGGTAAAAGAAGATAAAAACTCTTGCTTCATGCCAGAAATAGCTTTTTTAAAAATATCCCATCATATTTCTAGTCTTTTTGATGTGTGTGTGTGTGTGTGTGTGTGTGCTATGGTCACTATGAAACTATATATGAGTATAATCATGCTATGTATATTGACAATCTATACTTTAATACTTTATACATACCTACTTAATTTTTTGTATTTAAAACATTTTTATTAGTATATAGTAGCAGTACGTAATGTTCACATTCATCTTCTAGAATAGGTGCATACACTACACATCTTTTTTGTATCAGGAATTGAACTCAATGTCTTGTATTTGCCAGGTGCTCTGAGTTATAACCTCAGCCCAACATATTTTAATTATTTTCTTATTTTTTTAATGTATTTAGGACAGTGTCTACAGGGTCTCAATACACAGATTGGACTTACAGTGATTCTCCTGTTTTCAGCCCCCTAAGCGCTGGCATTATAAGTACGCACTACCGTGCCCAGTCTCAATCGCGGTCTCAGCATGCCCCAGGGGAGGGGCCCGTATGGCACCCTGGGGATTGAACCCCAGCGGCTGCTCACTGCCTAAGCAGGTGCTTTGGTCCACTGAGCTGTCTGGCCAGCATGAAATACTGTTTTCTATCCTATGATTTTTTAGTCTATGAATTTCTTTTCAGATTAGATGTGCCTCTTATATGAGGTAAACCAATGGATTTTCATTTTGATCCAGTCTGCTGATCTGTGTCTTGCTCATACGAGGTTTATTAGTGAGAGGTATTGACTTGCTTTTCTCATTGCATTATTTTCCTTTTCCGCCGCTTCTACTTAACTCATTGACACTACCTGACGTATTCATTTCATTAGAATTTTTGCCACTGCCAGATTCATCGTCTCTGTATAGGCTACCCTTGAGCATGCTTTTGGGTGTTGGTTTGGTGGCCATTAATTTTTGTTTTGATTTTATTTTTCATGGAAAAACCTTGTTTGTTTATGAATTTTAAAACACAGTCTTCCAGGACAGGTCAGTCTGGCTTGGAAGTTGTTTTCTTTTAGAACTTGAAAGACATCACTGAAATCTCTGCAAAACTTTGAAGTCTGTGTTTAGAAGTCTGCTGTAGTAGTAATGGGTTAAATTTTGTATGTGATTTGTTGCTTTTCTCTTATAGGTTTTTAAAAATTCTGTCCTTGTGCTGAGCTTCTGGGATTTTGACTATGAAGTGTCTTGCAGAGCTGCTGTTCTTCTTCCTCATCTCCTCTTCCTCTTCTCCTCCCCTTCTCCTTTTCTTCTGTAATTATTTAGTATTTCATAAGCCTTGCATACCTTTATATTGAATTCTTTTCCCTGCTTTGAAAATTTTCTGTTATGATTATGTAAACAGATGTTTTATTTCATGTGTGCTATCCTCTGATTTTTCCTCAAATTGTAATTAGCCTTGTGTTACTTTTCTCCTTGCTGAGACAAAATACCCAACACCCACAGTTAAAGGAGGAAAGGTTTATTTTAGTTCACAGTTGGTAGAGGCTTCAGTTCATAGCTGTCTGCCTCCAAGGCAGGGTGGCATGGCAGAGGGGCATCACAGATGAAGAATAATTCATAGCAGGGTGGGCAACAGGCAGCAGGCAGCAGCAGGGAGCAAGCAGCAAGCAGTAGCTTCTTTTAACCTCATATTCCATTCAGGATTTAAGCCCATTGATTGGTGCCGCCCACACCCTGGGTGGGGCTCCCTAGGACCCACATCTAAGACTGCGCTAATTTCACTCTGTGTACTAGCTCTGAACAGACCCATACAGAAGACCATGAGACTTTCAGGGGACATTTGGATACATACAAGCCAGAACATTAGTCTTCTTAGTCTCATCTAATAGCTCTTAGATCAATTTTTCCTCCTCTCTTGTCATTTTTAAGGAATCTTATGTTTCCACTCTGCCCTAAAGGTCTGACACTTTCCTCACACTGGTCTCTGCTGTGCATATATTCAATGTAATTCTTTATCCCTGGAATTTCTGTTTGGTTATTTCTTTGGTAAATTTGTCACAAAGTTTCTTTGCTCTCTCTTTAATAATTTAGGAGAGTTCAGCTATTCAATATTTGATTTGCTCTTCATTGGTGTCTCTTGGATCTGCTTTGGGAGAGTTGAGAGTCTTTGGAGGCATTTTGTTTCCTTGTGTTTTCATATACCCATTTTTTGTGTGTGTGTGTGTGTGTGTATACATGCATGCACCCACATGCATGCTGGGGGTTGATGTCAAATAGAGTTAAGTCAGTAGGTACTGTCTACATTTCATACTCTTCAATTTAGTTAAAATGGACCCAGTCACTGTGTTGTAGGAAGAAAATTCCTACTACTTTAAAGCAGCCAAAAATCCAACCATGCATTAATCATGAACATCATAACTTGTTTTGACAGGTTGCCCTTTACCAGTGCTTCTTATATACTATACTATTAGAGCTAGTCCGGCTTGTGGAGGAAGAAGATAAAGAAAAAGGAAGGAGTATAAGAGGAGATGGAAATAAGAGAATTGTTAGTATGTAAAACTAGATAGAAGTTGGACTTGGAGGAGATATTCTTATAGCTGTTGCGGGGGCTTTGGGGAGAAGTGCTGTGGAGGAGGCAAGGTTGTGAGAAGGAGTGGAATTAGAGACTGAGGAAGACTGTGAAGTTGTTGAGAGCTGTTAACACAGTTATACTTAGTTTTGTTTGGATCCTCTAAGCTCAATTTTATTGAAGGTTACTGTGACACAGCCATGAGTGGTACCATTCAAATGAAAGCCTTGGTCTATTCTTATTCCCTTTTGTATTTTTACAGGCCCTCTTTGTCTGTGTCTCATCTCTCTCTGTCTCTCTGTCTCTCTCTCTCTCTTTCTCTCTCTCTGTTTACCTACTATCTATTTATCTTATATGAAAGTGAGAGCAGATAGGGAATAGGGATATAAGGGAACAGTAAAGAAAAAGAAATAGGAAGGAAAGATTGGAAAAAGAGAAGAGAGAACAGAATAAAAGTCTCAAAAAAAATCTCAAAAAGTAAAAATGAACTAAAAATATAATATTGATAAAGAAGCAGGAACTAAAGAAAAGAGAAGAAATACCCAGACAGAACCTAGACTGACAAGCCAGGAAGGAAACGAGCCCCATAAGGTGTGGTTCCCATGTGAGGGTGCCTGTGAGCACCCTCCTGCTGCCTTCTTGTAGGCACCCCAGCCAGTTTCTTCCCACCTGGGAGGGTGAGGGCAGTTGGTCTTTCTGGACTGCCTGCCTCCTGGCTGCAGCTGGTACTTTGGGTGTCCCAAGATCTGACTACCTTAATTTGGGAAGAGGATATGAACCAATTTGCCGTGTACCAGATTCTTCATTAACTTTGTCAATGAGTTCTCACTCCTGCTCCCCTCCCTGAAGGGCAAATCTCACGGGTAGTCCCACATTCTGCCTGCAGGGGCCTTCTGTCCAGTATCACCAGGAAAGCTTTATTCCAGGTGACTTGGATATTAATGTTCCTGACTAGAGACCTCTGCTTTCCAATCTGTAGGGCTGGGCTAGTGCCCACCCTGGCAAACGACCTCCTTTGCCCATACAGGATGGGTCAGGGATAGTATTTCCCACTGTCCCAAATCTTTCTGGTGTTTGGGGAAACAATAGGAAAGCACACATTCTGGACTGTCTCTACAGTGTCCCCCTCCCCTGTGTCTCCAGGAATGAGATCCACAGACCTCAGCCAACAACCCATGGGTCCCAGCCATCTCAGGTTCAGCCTCTCTCTGCCTATAGCTGGGGGTTTCCTTTGTTCACAAAGGAGGCTGCTGGGACACAGTGTTCCCCGTGTTTGGGAGATGAGGAGGGCAAGAGGAATGTTCTGTTATTGTGTTGCTGTCTCTCCCTTTCTCTAGCTGCAGGCTAGTCTTCTCTTGGGCTCTAATTGCAGTCTACCCAGAGGGGAGCTGGGTTTCCTTTTCCAAGAGGTGGGAGAGAATGTAGGGAGGAATCTGGCCTCTACAGCACTGTCTCCTTCCTTACTACAAATACATGCTTTAAAGTCTATAATGCATCTGTGGGATTATTTTCTTACTGCCCGATGGATAGTTGATTACCAACTTTTCCCTTCTATAAATGCAGGACATGGAAATGTGGTGTGATGGTACACACTTGCTATCTCAGCTTATCTGGGGGTGGAAGGATCACTCGAACTCACGTGTTTTAGACCAGAGTGGACACCACAGTGAGAATCTAACTCAAAATCAAAGACAAATATAAAACAAAACCACCACCACCAACAAATGTGAATGATATATGTAAGAAATTGAACTCTCACAGGCGATAATTAGAAAGTTTTTGTCTCTCAAAATTTCTGCTTTTCAAAAATTTACCTGGGGAAGGAAAGTGTTTCCCTCCCCCTGGACAAAACTTGGGCAGGCCCATTACTTTTCTGATTACAAAATTCCTTAAGTCTCGTGATCTCCACCCAGAAGTGAAAACATTCAGTCCCAAATCTTCACCTAGGGTAAAAGTGTCTTTCTATGCCCAAGTAGGCTGGGGAGGGGCTGTGGTCAGCTCACTCTAGCATCCCTGCTCTACTCAGTCGCTACTGTTTGTGACTAGGGCCAGACAGGCAGGAGCAGGAGGGAGAGGAAATGAAATGGGCCAGGAAGGTTCTTACCCAGTGCTGCTGAGATGAGCTGCAGTCGGCAGCTGGCTCCTTCTGGGAGTGCTGATTCTCCTGGCCAGGCTGCTCTCCTCAGTGCTCTTGTCTTCCACAGATCATTTGTACAGACTTTATCTATTGGGTTCAAATACGGCTACCCTTGTGGTCT
Organism: Ctenomys sociabilis; assembly: GCA_004027165.1. Classification (NCBI taxonomy): domain Eukaryota; kingdom Metazoa; phylum Chordata; class Mammalia; order Rodentia; family Ctenomyidae; genus Ctenomys; species Ctenomys sociabilis. The sequence continues at coordinate 4,848 of PVKA01049190.1, read as the reverse complement.
TGGGTAGCACCCTTTGTACTAAGATCCTACACAGGCCATTCTACTAGAGAACTACATACTTTTGGTTCATAGCATCTGTTCCCACTCAACATGCCCTCTCTGCTGCAGCAGTTGCTGCTGCTTTCCCAAGTGAGTGGGGCACCAGTGCCTATGCCCTTCAGCTGCGAGGGACACAGCTTTCGGTTTCAAGTAGTTGCTTTGATTCCTCTCTGGACCTTGAAGGGAAGGGGGAAGCATTCCTCTCTCTTTGATGGTAAAGAGGCATACACAGCACAATTTCTTCCCAAGAATTTCTCTTCCCTAAGCCTGTTTCTCCTCATTTTCTTTGCAGCTCTTTCATGTCTTCAATGCACGTTAGGAATTCAGAAGAGTTGTACAGAAGCAGTGTTCAACTAAATCTTTTTGAAGTGTTGCATTTAGACTTAACACCTCCTTTGGAACGCAGCAGTTACTGTATCCTTGTACCTCAGTTGAAGCTTGGGTTTTAATTCCTGTTACAAAAATATTGCATATATATCTTTGAATTCTTGTAGGGGAGTGATTTGCCTTAAAATGGTTTTCCAAATGGAATAATTGGCTCAAAATATGTGGAAAGAGTACTTTCATTCTATGCTCATTGTTGTTTTTTTTTTAACCTTCATACTGAAGGAGAATGGCTGTGTGGACTTGAGGTTGGGGGAGACAGTGTTGTAGAGAAGGCAAAATCTATGTTTAGGGGTGTCTGGTGGATGTTAGAATTCTTCTATGTCCCTATAATTCACTTATATGTTTAGGGCCAATAGTTTCAGGTTCTTTATACTATATAGTCCTGCTAAAGAATGTCAGGGTAGGAACAGTTCTTTTTTCTCTTTTTTGTGGTACCAGGGATTGAACTCAGGCCCTTGCGCTTGTCAGGGAAGCACTTATTCCACTGAACCATCTTCCCAGCAAGTGCTTATTCTACTGAGCTATTTCCCTGGCCTGGAATTGTTCTTAACAGGCAAGGCTTATGCTTGTGATAGAAACAAGTAAATCTTTTATGTTAATGAATTATGGGTGTCTTATTAATAATAGTTGATATTTATAAGGCTTTGAGCATATATATATATATAATTTATTTTTATTTTTATTTATTTATTTTTTTTTGAGAGAAGATCTCCCTATATACTTCAGGCAGGCCTTGAATTCACTATGTAAGCCAAGCCAAGCTGGGCTTCAACTCATGGCAGTGTTCCTGCCTTAGCTTCCTGAAACACATTTTTAAAAAAAGTGTATTTAGTACAGGGTCTTACTGGACAGGTCAGACTTGTAGTGATCCTTCCTGTTTTTCAGCCTCCCAAGTGCAGGGATTACAGGTGCCTGCCACTGCGCCCGGTCTCATTCCTTGTCTCAGGGTACCTCGAGTATTGTGGGGGGGCAGCACAGCAGGACAGCTGAGTTCAAGCAGCGTGTTTTTGAATTTATGCTCCATTGTGAAGGTCTATATCAGTTAGGGATCTCTACAGAAACAGAATCAATAGAAAATATATGTATAATTACACAAGGGTATTTATTAGGCTGAGAGAATCAGAGGCAGGATTATCTATGATGGCTCTCTGCACACTGAGAGCAGAGGTTACGTCACTGCACAATCCAAAAGAAGCTGGAGGCTACAGAGCTCAAAGAGTGACCAAGGATTCAGAGCCAGCCTGAGACCGAAGGCAGGATAGCTCCCTGGACAGTCGCTGGTGTGAAGCTGTCAGGGAATGCTGTAAACAGCTGGAGTCTGACACCTAAGATCAGAGGCAGTAGCAAAAGATGAAACTGATCCAGCAGAATGGAGCTCTTCCAGTGCAGGCCCACTTCCAATTTCTCCTTTCAACTGCATTCAGGCTATAAGAGTACCGGCTGGTGCCACTGACAACCAGGGTGGGTCTTCTTCCCTCAGTATGCTGGCCTACATGCCAGTCATCCCTGGAGATGTCCTCACAGGGGACAAGCTGGAAGTGCGCTCTATTGATCTACTAGGCATCCTTTCCTGTAGGCAAGCTGACAATCAGGACCAGTCATCACAGTCTAACTATTGCGTGGACCTGCTGCTGACACTAAGCAACACACTGTCTGTTGGCATTGTCCTCAGAGACTTGGTTACCCTCCTTTAAAGAAGACCGGAAATATTTTCAGGGACAACAGATATCACAGACTTGAATATACAAAAAGAAAACAGATTATTAGCTAGTGAGATGGCTGTGAGCTCCACCTTAGTGGCACTTTATTTGGCTTTGCTTCTCTCCCCTTGATGGGGAAATGGGATCCTTATCCCAAGTATTCTTGCTGTGCAACAGAGGCTGAGTAAATCATGTGACTGAATGAAGGCTACAGATGCTACAGAGCAAGTAACTCAAATACCTACTTTCTGTACTTATGTTTTCTAACTCATCATCTTTAATTATCATAGTAACAGTGCAAGGTAGATATTATTGCTGCTGTATTATAAATGAGGTATCTGAAATTTAGAGTAATTAAGGCCTTATAGTTGGTCAACCACAAATACAGGTACCAGACCACTCTCTGTCATGCTTCTCTGCTCGTATTATATCTGCCACTCGTGACCTGTTACTATTAAAAGAATAACAGTGTTAGTTTACGTATTTCTTCCTCAAATAGCCCATTCCAAAACCTAGCTAGTTTAACCTTATTTAAACTCCTCAAACTCAGACTTGCTATTAAATATTTTCTTGTGTCTCCTAATTATTCAAATTATTTTCATTAAAATTAAACCAAAATGATTTTTTCTAATTCAGAATGCTATTAGTAGCTTTGCTAGAAAACCACTTACTGCATTTTTCTCACATGACTTCTTTCAGAATTATTCTATTCCATCATATCCTCTTTCTGAGTACAAGCTCAGCAGCTCTGTGAGGAGCCTGGGAAGTTTCTTCCTCATGCCTTCGGGTGATGGGGTGGCCTCACTTTCAGCACTGAGCAAATACTCAGATATGGAGTCGGAAGATCTGAGATCTCATACTATCCTGCCCCTTGCCAGAGTGTGGAAGCATTTTAGCTATTCTTGAGCCAACTTTTCTCCCACAGAAAATGAAGAAATGTGACTAGGTAAGGGAAACTATCAGATGTGTGCAGGCTGGGTACCACTAATTGCTCCAATATTCCTCCCTTTTTAATTTTCCTTGCAGAGCTGAATGGAAGAGTCTGTGGAGCTAGGAGCTGGCACGTCATGTGGAGGCTAGTTGCTGTTTTTGGTAAGCAGGAATTCTCAGCTCAGGTTCCTACCCAGGCCTATGCGAACATTTGTGGAGCCTGAGGCAAGAGTACAAGTGAAAACCATGGGTAGGAGGCCTGAATAGTTATCTTATAAATCAAGGGATTCAGATATGAGCACACCCATGTTCATAGCAACACCATTCACAGCAGTTAAAAGGTGGAAGCAACCCCAGTGTCTACCTACAAATAAATAACATCATTCAACTTTGAAAGGGGAGGACATTTTGATACATGCTCCAACATGGGCGGAACTTGAAGACATTAAGTGAAATAAGCCAGTCAGAAAAGGACAAGTACTATGTTATTTCACTTAATGAGGTAACGAGTGGTCAAAAATTGATACAGAAAGTAGAACAGTGGTTACTAGGGAGTATGGGGAGACAGGAATGGAAAGCTATTGTTTAATGGTTATAGTTTTAGTTTTGCAAGACGAAAAAGACAGATTGTGGTGACGGTAGCATTACAGAGTGAATGTACTCAATGCCACTGAGTTGTACACTTAAAAACAGGCAGGGTGGAAAATCTATGCTATGTGTATTTTGTCACAATTTAAAAAAGTTTAAAAAGCAGCCAGGTACAGTGGTGCCTGCCTGTAACCCTAGCACTTGGGAGGCTGAGGCATGAAGGTTGGTGTGAGTTTGAGGCCAGCCAGGGCTATATAGTTGAGACCTTGTCTCAAACAAACAAAACAAAACAAACAAACAAACAAACAAAGTTTAACTACATGAAAGTAATGTGATCCTCAAAGACCTGCCAACCTAAATTCTATATTTTGCTAAGCTACCGTTTAAAAAACATCAAAATAAAGATATCTTAAGGGATGGGGAGATAGCATGGTGGTCTGTCTGTCTGGCAAGTACAAAGACCCGAGTTTTACACATCACTAGCCATTCGTGAAATGCAAATAAAAACAGCACTGAGATATCATCTTACTCCAGAAAGAATGGCTATCATAAGGAAATCAACCAACAACAAATGTTGGAGAGGTTGTGGGGAAAAGGGAACACTTCTCCACTGCTGGTGGGAATGTAGACTAATACAACCATTGTGGAGTTCAGTATGGAGACTCCTCAAAAGAGTAGGACTAGAAATCCCATTCAAGCCAGCTATCCCCCTACTGGGAATTTTCCCAAAAGATTTGGATACATTATATCATAGAGATATATGTGTACCTATGTTTATAGCAGCACAATGTGTGATAGCAAAATCTTGGAAACAACCAAGATGTCCATCACATGAGGAATGGTTGAAAAAGATGTGGTATTTCTATATAATGGAGTATTACTCAGCTATTAAGAATGACAAGTTTGAAACATTTATACTGAAGTGGATGCCACTTGAACATATACTCATAAGTGAAATAAACCAGACACACATGTGTAAATATCATATAGTCTCCCTAGTATAATAAGCAAAAAGCAGAAATACAAAAGGAAATGTACAAGTAAAATCAATTGAGTCAGATAAGGCAAAGTGAATGGCATATGCTGCAGGATACTAATCAGCTTTTCTTCTGGATGGTTAACAACCTAAGATCACAAGTCAGAGTTGGAGAAATAGAAGAGCCACAAGGCCAGCCAACATTTTGGACCTAGCCTTTCAAGGTCA
>PVKA01049189.1:0-13375 GCA_004027165.1 Ctenomys sociabilis | reverse complement strand
AGACCATACTGGTAAGTAAAGTAAATTGAACACACATGGGCACATGTCACATGGTCTCTCTGCTGTGAGAAACCAAAAGTGTAAGGCCCAAACTGGATGATGGATATTAGGAAGTGGGAAGACGTTCAAATGAGAGTGGAATAAGGGACCGGGGTGGGGGGTTGGAGAAAGGAAGGAAGGAAGAAGGAGGAGGAGGAGGAGAAGGAGGGGGAAAGACGAAAGAAGGATGGAGGAGAAGGAGATGGAGACGGAGATGACGAAGATGGAGAGGAAGGAAGGAAGGAAGGAAGGAAGGAAGGAAGGAAGGAAGGAAGGAAGGAAGGAAGGAAGGAAGGAAGGAAGGAAGGGAGGGAGGGAAGCAAAGCTTTTGGAAATGAAGAGGGATTGAGGGGAGGGCAGGGTAATAAGAAAAAAGAATAAGCAAGCTGTATCATAAACAGGCACAAATTCGCTATGATGGATGGTATCATTATGTATATCTAAAATGTACAATAAAATAATAAGAAAAAATGAAAGTAAATTCAAGGACAGTGCTATTGCAAGAATGAGAAGAGGTAAAAAAGTAAATGTTTATATAAAAAATAAAGGGGCTAGAAGTGAACACACACTGGGTGATTACTGTTAACACCCCTTAGCAATTTTTTTTTTTTTTTTTTTTTTTTGTGGAACCAGGGATTGAACTCAGACCCTTGCACTTGCCAGGGAAGTGGTTCTTCCACTAAGCCATCTCCCTGGTGCCCCACTTAGCAAATTTACAAGCAAATCATTCATCAGTTTTTGGCTTCCTTATTATGAAGTTTTATTTTTATTAGTACATCAACTACATATCTAGATGAAATTTTATGTAAGAATGTCAAGCAATAACAATAGAGAAAATATCTTACTAAAAATGTTTAAAATAAGACCTACCTAGCCTCTGGGTAAACCACAGTGGATAGAGGAAACCTTCATGACTGCACTCAAATTACTGGTGACAGAGCTGAGTTAAATGCTTGGTAAAGGGGCAAAGGGAATGCCTATTTAATCCTATGGTGCAAAAAGATGCCTTTACAGCACTTACCTAGGAAAGTCTTTATTATCTGGTGAAGGGTCTTTTTGCAACCAACTTTCATAAAGTGATTTCTGTTCAAAACCATCATCAGGGCTAGGAATCTAGAAAGAGAAAATAAATCCTGGAGATTAGGGGCAGGAATAACTGTGTTTATGCCAGTATTGCTAAGTATCATCTTATACTGCTAAACACCTATGAGTGCCGGGCGTGGTGGCGCATGCCTGTAATCCCAGCACTCGGGAGGCTGAGGTAGGAGGATTGTTGTGAGTTCGAGACCAGCCTGAGCTACAAAGTGAGCTTAAGGCCAGCCTGAACTGCATAGTGAGACCCTGTCTCAAAAAGACAAAAAAAAAAAAAAAAAAAAAAAAAACACCTATGAGTGTCATGTTTAGTCACTAAAAACTATCTTTCTGCAAATGGCAAGAAGAAAATCTAGCACAATTTTTCTTTCTTTTTTTTTTGTAACAGAAATTGAACTCAGGATCTTGTGCTTATGCCAATAAGCTATATCCCTGGCCCTAATTTTTGTTTTTCTTTCATTTTTTTTGTTTCTGTGAGACAGGTTCTGGCTTTCCTTGACCTCACAATGTAGCCCAGGATGGCCTTGAACTCTCAGTGATCCTCCTGCCCTAGCTTCCCTAGTGCTGGGACTAGAGCTGTGCACCACCATGCCCAGTTCCTGGGGCTGACAGAGGACACTTGGGGTTCTGGGGCTGGCACAACATATGGTATGGGGGATCAAACCCAGGACCTGCTGAGCTATCTCTCCATCCCTCTGCTGAAACTTTAATTCCCAAAGACAGACAGTATGTAATCATGAGACATTTGAGAGCTACCAGGACTCAGAAAAGGTCATGAGAGTGGGGTTCCCAGAATGCACTGAGTGGCTTTCTAAGAAGTAGGAAGACCTCTGTCTTCCTCCGTGAGGCTTTTCTCCATTTACGACATAAGAGGCCCTCACTAGATGCCCACTCCTTACCAGGATCTTTAGCTTCCAGTACGAGGAGCCGTTAAATTTCTATTTGTTATAAATTGCCCAGCCTGTCTATTCTGTTGCAGCCACAAAAAGCATGTGACAAGCACCTTCATTCTAAGTGGACCTAAACACGTGCTCTTGTCAGTTTCCACCCATAGAAAGAGGAAGGAAGGTTCAGTGGCGGTCGCGCTGCACACTACCAGTCAAACAGGTCTCTCACAGAGCCCGACGACCACATCTGTTAGCTCTAGCTCCTTAACTTGGTAAGAACTCTGTATTTTTTTTTTTCTTTGCCATTATTTTGGGTTTTTTGTTTGTTTGAATGTAGTAAGATGGTATCTTAAGGGCTGCAAATGCTCCTCTTGTCTCAGCCTCCCCAAATGCTGGGACTCTGGGCACTCACTGCACCCCACCCTGCAGCTTTGACCAATTAAAAACACCATGGTGAACAACACCTTTGTAATAGAAATAATAACAGTATGGAGTTGCTTTCTCTCTTTAGCCTTTGTTTTCTTACCTGCGAAAATGGGGACAATGGCAAGCTGCTCAACAGTCTCCCCTGACACCTTCTCTGACCCACACATAGCTGTTGTGTGCCAGCTCTGTACCACTATCCATGAAAAAATTCCACAGATACTTAGGAGACATGAGCTCAGAATATTATAGTCTGTCTCCTCAAACAACCCAATCTAGCTTAAGCAGGCCCACACTTCACACAAACGTGCAATGCAAAGTAGTAACAGGTAATGCAAAAGAAAACAGCAAACTCTTATAAAGAACTCCAGATACCAGATGAGAGACAGATATGCCCTAAGTAAAGGCTTTCCTGAGAAAATAGCAGTGACAGAGCACTGAATAAAGCTGTGAGTGCTGGCTCCTGTTTTGGGACTGGCTCTCCTGCATCTATTCACAAGTGCAAAAGCATGGCGTGTGCTAGGGGCACAGGCCTTCACGAGCCCACAGCAAGGAGCCTGCCTTCTCTCGCAATGCTAGGCAACTGGGAACAGTCATTTGCCCATGCAGCATCCTACAGATGAGATGGGAATTCATCATTACCTACAGCACCTTCAATTTAACATCAGTTGGATGTGGGATGCCACGGCATGACCTTTGTCTCAATGACTTTGAGAGGCTGAGGCAGGAAGGTCACCTGAGTGCAGGATTTTAAGGCCAGCTGTGTAACATAGCAAGAACAAATCTATGTGGTGATAGTAACTAGAAACATCCCTCTGCATTTCATGACTGCAGAGCTACTCCACCATCCTCCAGTGAGCTGATTGGCTTCTCTTTCTGCTCTTTCCTTAGCACAGCTCCTACTCAAGTTCTTATGCTAAGTTGTATTGAATTCCCAGAAAAATCCTCATTCATTCAGACCATGCCCTTTCAGTTTCTTGCTAGCCTGAACTGTATCCTTTCTATCTGCTCAGTTTCTACCCATCTCAACAGACTCAGCGAGACCATAATCCTTTTGTACATAAATCCCTGATCTCCTTTCTCACTGGATGTGGCAACTGCTCTGCTATATCCTCAAATGATGGTTGATCTGACCTACTGAAGGTTAAACTATAATAATGAATTCATAGAGAAGTAAAAAGCATCCAGCTGGTTGAGTCTTGGTACGACCATAAATAAGCATTTGCTTTTATACGTAAGGCCATGGGCAAAAACCTCTCCTGCTTGCTGATTCCAAACTTCCTACCATGCTTGACCTCAAAGGGAGGAGTCAGAGTTCTAGGACACCAAAAATCATAAATGCAGGCCAGCCAAATAGCACAGTGGATTAAAGCACCTACAAGTAGGCACAGGGGCTAGGGGTTTGATCCCCCAGACTGCTGTGCCTGCCCTACCCCCAGGCATGCTGAGACAGCAATTGAGACTGGGCCTAATGGCATGCACCCATAATCCTAGCTCTTGTAAGGCTATAAACAGGAGAATCAGGGGCTGGGGAAATGGCTCAGTGGAATAAGTACTTCACTGGTAAGTGCAAGGGTCTCAGTTCAATCCCCAGTTCCGCAAAAAAAAAAAAAAAAAGAAAGAAAAAAACCAGGAGAATCACTAAGAGTCCAATCTAGTAATGAGATCCTGAACATCCTGTAGACCCTTCTCTAAAACACAATAAATAAAAATAAATAAATATAATTTAAAAAATCATAAATGGATGTAAATGGATTCTGTTACAGTCTGCCTTCAAATAAGATGCTTTTGTGGACTTTTCAAAGAAATGGGGGTGACGGAGTTGTGATGAGTATGAAAGAGAGCTCTCACGCAGGAAAAGGAGGTTTTAGAGAAACAGTCAAAGGCAGAGGATGCATGAAGGGAGATCAGGAAATCCTACCAGGAAAACATGATGCCGGCCTCACATTGTTATCTAAGGCTGACCTTGAAGCCAATACTTCGATAAGCAAACTCAATGGCAGGGATTCACTTAAGTAAAGTGCACAGACAGTGAGCAAGTAGATCATACAATGCTCAGGACTTAAAATGCATTAGCCATCAGGTTATTTTTATCTATAATTCATTTAATGTGTGTAACATTCCTATGTAATACACAATCATGAACATCTCCATTTTGCCTTCAGACTTATGATTGATTAGTCTATTCACTACAGTCACACAAATAATGAACGATCTTTCTTGTCAAAAATTAATTTCTCCAGCACAAGATTTGCAAGTTTCTCATCTGATTTTTCAGATGTTCTGTGTCTGTGTATGCGTGCGCTGTATGTGTGTTTTGTCTTTTTGAGACAGGGTTTCACTATGTGGTTCAGGCTGGCCTTGAGCTCACTTTGTGGTCCAGGCCGGCCTTGAACTCCCAGCAAACTTCCTGCTCAGCCTCCCCACACACTCTCTCTTACCACCTTCCCACCAGTGCCACATGCGTAGGTCACACTGAGCCAAATTCAGGCCGGAGGGCAGGCTCTTTGGCACATCCACATCGCTGTCCAGTGCTGAGCCCCCCTTCATAGCCCCGCCTCTCCCTTACCTGCGCTTCCGCTTGACGGCGCAAGCACCTGCGATGCTGTAATCGTCCTCCTGTGACTCCCAGCTCCTGCCAGCTAACCCAGCATTCTGGAGTCTGTGTTCTACATCTGTTCTCTTGTAAATAGCATAAGATGGCCCAGAGAATTCAACGGCATTTATAGGCCTGTACCCTCTCCACAGTATTCTTTGAATTCTGTGGCCTTTTATTCCTCTTATTACCAGAATTCATTTTCCAGGGCTTGACTCATTTTTCATGGACATTTGCTGAATAAAGGAAACATTTACTAGCTCAGGCAATGTCTGAAACCGACACTTTTCCATTTTACCTCAGTGTTCTTTGCCCTGTGTCACACTTCTACCTGATTAATATTAGATTCCGTATACAAGTACGAGCACCAGTATTAGCAAGAAGGGCAGCACTGTCTTCATAATTGTCACAAACTAAGTCATGCATTAAGATTCATTTTTACTAGTCAGTATAGGACAGTCCGTTATCAACACAAAAACTAAATGCCACTGATTAAATCAGGAAAATGTTACTCATTAAGCCATTCCTCAGGAATCGCAGGAAGACAGGTTTCCCTTCTTACCTCTTTTGTCAGTTTATACACCAGCTGGTAAAGAAGAGGTGTACAATCAACTCTGAGCGTATAGTTGCCTGAAAAATAAGTAAAACAAAAGGTGTGTTATTTTATCCTTCCAAATGAAATTCCAGTTATGTGCCACTCTAATTTTATTTTCCAGTTTTAAGTAAGACCTAGCAGTGTATGGTCAGAGCACCCTGAACATACCCAATCTCATCTAAATAGGACCTAGCAATCTTTAAACCAAAAACAAATCCCAGGGCCAGGGAGATAGCTCAGTAGAATAAGTGCCTGCCTGTCAAGCACAGGGTCCTGAGTTCAATCTCCAGTACCAAAAAAAAAAAAAACAAGAACAATTCCCACAAAAGAAAACAGGATTGAAATGGTTCTTTGGGAAAGGAAAAGACTGCACTGTGTATCCAGGACTCATGGTGGAGAAGGAAACCTTTGCTGGCTGTGGGGGAAGCTCACAGAGCAGCCAGTCCATCACCCTGGGCGGCCTCTCAGGGGAGCTCTGGCAGCAGAAGAAGTAAGGCTACAGGAACCCTCTTTATTCTCTGATGTGAATCCACAGATTCCATCAAAATGCTAGCATAAGCCGGGCGTGGTGGCGCAGGCCTGTAATCCCAGCACTCGGGAGGCTGAGGCAGGAGGATTGTTGTGAGTTCGAGACCAGCCTGAGCTACAAAGTGAGCTTAGGCCAGCCTGAACTGCACAGTGAGACCCTGTCTCAAAAAGACAAAAAAAAAAAAAAAAAGACAAAATGCTAGCATAGGGCAGGGAGATAGCTCAGTAGAATAAGCACTTGCCTGGCAAGCACAAGAGCCTGAGTTCAATCCCCAGTACCAAAAAAAAAGCTAGCATAACTCATTGCCATTCATGTAGAAACCAACAAAATATATGAAAATTGGGGTTGGGGATGTAGCTCAGTGGCACAGCTCCTGCTGCACAAGCACAAAGTCCTGAGTTCAATCCCCAATACCAAAAAAGGTAGTGAAAACCTAGAGAAAAACACCACATGTCAGATTTGTCAGACTCAAAAAGTAGATTTCACTAGGTGTGATGGAGCATGCCTGTAATCCCAGAGGCTGAGGGAGGAGGATCATTAAGAGTTTGAGACCAGCCTGGGCTACAAGGTGAGCTCAAGGCCAGCCTGAGCTGCATGGTAAGATCCTGTCTCAAAAAGACAAAAACAAAACAAAAACAAAAATTTTTACTGGATGTGGACTTCAAATTCACCCAACAGAGACAGAAAATTGTTTTTAAGAAATTGTTTAAAAAAATATTTTAGTACAAGAAATAGTCTGGATAAACTATTTTATAAACCATTTCCTGTGAAATACTTCAGCCAAGGTCGTTCAGCATCCCTCCAGGAAAAATGTTGTTAATATTAGAATATTAACCAAGAGACGCAAATGGTGACTATGACAATTAGGAGCAACAGTGTAGCTGTGAATCATGTTGATTGATGATCCAGTCCTCTTCCTATGTAAGATGGAAAATTAATTACTTCCGAGGAAATCTCGTGAGAACAGAATATGGGACTCAACAAGTTGGAATTTATAGATTTAAAAGGATAGTGTACTGCTTCATAATTATAAACACACATTACTTGAGAGAAAATTTACTATCAGAAATCTTTATTCCACATTGAAATAAAATATTACCTTCTATAGATGAATCTGAGTTGATGTAAGCAACGCTTCTCTCTTGAAGTACTTTGGCATTTTCCTGTGATGGAAGCAAAGTTGTTATATCATTCACAATATTTACTTCTGTGAAAATATAAACAAAAATGACTAAAATAATTTTGTAAAGTAGAGATCTCAGATACCTTCACAAATCAAATACCTGTGCTGTCTGTAACCACAAATTCTGAGAAAATGTTGATAGTTTGTGGCTGACAACATGAATGCAAGTTTAAAAAATATTATGAAGTAGTGACTGCTCTGTACAGTAACTGCTCAAGGCAAAATTTCTAAAGTGTAGTTCCTTGATGCCCTGAATCAGAAATATGCAGAAAGAAGGCTTTAAAGGTTCTAGGTACTGGGGGCTGGGGAGACAGCTTAGTAGAGTAAGGGCTTGCCGAGCAAGCACAAGGGCCTAAGTTCAATCCCCGGTTCTGAAAATTAAAAAATGTGTATATGCACCCAGGATGGCTTGGATTGTCATCCTGCTGCTCTCTTCTGGTCTACTGAAAGGAGTAGTTAATGATTAAGTTTTAGGGGCCAGGGAGATGGCTCAGTGGAATAAGCACAAGGGTGGCAAGTGCAAGGGGCCTGAGTTCAATCCCCAGTTCCACCAGAAAAAAAAAGGTTCTGGGTACTGCTCCAAACCTGCTGAAAACAAAGCCTAGAAACTGGTACCTTTAACAGATGTAATCAGTCTTTATGACTGGTGAAGGATAAGGGCTTCTAAGACTACCTAGAGGGTTATGCAATTTAGCTATGAAAATGGAAAATTTCCATTGATATGTGCCTATGAAATACAAGGAACAGTGAAAGAATTTTTAAAAAGGAGACAAGGACAGAAAAAAAACAAAGCACATGTTAGAATACAAACAAGATACACATACACACATACACACACACACACACACACCAAAGATCCTATAAAGAGATCACACACGGATGGAAACAGAGAGCCCTTTTCCCTACACTACCTACTTGCTGCTACCCTGTGGAAGTGTGTTACAGAACAAGCACTTGAGGCTCGTGTGGCCACAGCTGAGTTAACAGTCATCACCTCTGCACCTGCCAACACAGGACAGAGGATCACGGCCTTCACTGAAGAGAAACAGAGTCCCCATTATGGCCAGTTTCCAGTGGAAGTAAAGAAGATGTCTTATATAAGATTATAAAACTAAGTGTTTTGAAAAATTCAGAAAAGTATTTGCTTCTTAACCCATACATACATAAGTTTATGCAAAAGATGTTATTTTATACCTAAAATTTTATTTTATTTTATTTTACTTTTTGTCTTTTTGAGACAGGGTTTCACTATGCAGTTCAGGCTGGCCTTAAGCTCACTTTGTAGCTCAGGCTGGTCTCAAACTCACAACAATCCTCTTGCCTCAGCCTCCCCAGTGCTGGGATTACAGGCATGCGCCACCATGCCCAGCCTATACCTAAAATTTTAAATCTTCATTTTGAACTTCTGAAATTGAAGAAACAGATACATGTACTTATACATACATATATCACAAGAAATTACATATTATAAATATAAATGACCTTGATAAATGACAGCTAACACATCTAAATTAATTTTCTCTTCTGAAATTCATGTCCTTAATACTAATTTTAAAATAAAAATTTACAAGGTGCTTATAATCAACCAACAAGTAGTATCGGGCAAATAACTGTATATGTGATTTTATACCCAGATTTAATTCATTTGATTCATAATGTTTTAAATTAATTAAAGTTGAGGATGAGTCAGGAAGGACTTTTTTAAAACTAAACACACAACGGCAACACATGGATTTGATGCTTTATAAATACTCTACAAAATCTAGACTCATGAATACTAAGTATAAGGTGGAGAAAAAACATATACATCAGGCACCTACCATCATAAAAATGTATGTGCTTACCTTGCGTGTTGAGAGAGCACTGAAATTACTCAAAAAAGAGAGGCTTAAGGCAGAAAAGAAAGAAAGAAAGAGGCTTAAGAGAGACACTTAAAGAGTTAAGAGCCAGTGACAGCTAACACCCAATCATATACAGTTGGGAGGAGCCTGTGCAATTATAAAGTTAATTTACTAAAGTAATTCAATTTACAAAGTTAATATGTTTAATAAAATTTTGCTGAATTCAAGTACCATTTCTGCAATGAAAGGTACAATATGCCAATGGTTGCAATTTTGTGTGGAATTTGTAAACATGAAATTATAATCAAAGGATAGTCATCTTGATAAAATACATCTTAGGTAGAAGACCTGCAGAGAAGCTTGAAAATTGGACCCAAAGATCTGAATCAGTTCTTAGGTAGGTCAATTCATGTGTGAAAACAGCTTCCTAATTCTGACAATTTTTGGTGTTTACTGAATTTTATTTTCACAAAAGAAACACAAACATGTTTTGACAATGAATAAATCTGCTAATGGCCTAAGACACTCTGTATTGCAAAACTGATACGCAAATTAAAAAACACTTTCCTAAAAATTCTCCTCAGCCTTTCTCTAAATTAAACAATAATCATAAAAAGTAAAGCTATATTAATATGCTGAACTGTAAAAGGCTCATCAACAACTTCTGACACTGTGAGTTCTGCTGATACCTCACCACTATTATGGATATTGGACTCTATTGGGTTATTTTGCTGAATTCAAGTGCCTATAATATTTGAATGGCAATGGAACACCCATCTCTGGCAACACAAAACAAAAAAAGGGGATATAAATGAAGGAATATTTGTAGTGAAAATATATTTGTATATATACATATGCATATACAAAATAATTAGGATAGATATACAGGTATTTTCTCTTAGTTCAATGAAAAGAAAAATTTGTACCAATAGTATGCAGATATCTCTCTGCATCTTGTCGTACGAATAACTACTATGAAGACAACAATATGCACTTGCCTGGCAAGGGCCTGAGTTCAATACCCAGTTCCGGGAAGAAAAAAAAAAATATGTAATGCATTATGCCAGGCGTGGTGGCGCATGCCTGTAATCCCAGCCCTCAGGAGGCTGAGGCAGGAGGATTGTTGTGAGTTTGAGACCAGCCTGAGCTACAAAGTGAGCTTAAGGCCAGCCTGAACTACATAGTGAGATCCTGCTTCAAAAAGACAAAAAAAAAAAGTAATGTACTAATTATTGTAACTGTCCTACTAACCATTTTGAAACTGTCTCATTGCTATTTCTTTCTCATTAAAATTAATTTTAAAAATTAAAACCATATTAAGTAAAGAAATTTAATACTTGCCTGGCAGGGGAGATACCATGATCACAAAGAAATCTACACATGATCATCTTTTTTTTTTTTTTGCCTTTTTGAGACAGGGTCTCACTATGCAGTTCAGGCTGGCTTTAAGCTCACTTTGTAGTTCAGGCTGGTCTCGAAATCACAAGAACCCTCCTGCCTCAGCCTCCCAAGTGCTGGGATTACAGGCCTGCACCACCACTCCCGGCTCACATGATCATCTTAAGGCCCATGCATGCACACACCCACGCACGCGCGCACACACACACACGCAATCATCCTGAGGCACATACACATATACACACATACACTTGTGCACGCTTGCTCCTTATTGACCAAGAAAATCACCAGCACCTTCCCTGTCTCATGTACCTCAGCCCACTCTGTAGAACCCAACAGTCCAAACTCCTCAGCATCCCAGCTGGCAAAAATGATAGTTCTCCTCGGTCTCCAGCCTGTGATCATTAACACGCACAGTTAGATGCATCTGCATAAGAACAAAGTGAAATAATGCCATCGCCTGTCATCACCTACTGGAGGAGCGTCACTTACCTCCGCTTAACAGCCGTCCAAAACTCCTGGCTATTTCTTGCAAAACTGCGGTCCCAGTGGTTGGGTCAATACCTCCGAATACCCACGAGTCCCGGTGACCTCCCACAATGACATACCTGTCTGGAAAAAGACGTGTTCAAAAAGAACTTTAACCATAAGCACAGTACAAGTATTTTTAATTTACATCTTCAACTAAACTTCCTCCCGTTTGAGTTTCTTTCATAGAAAACAATCAAGACTAGAAAGTAAAACTTTTCAGAGTTATATGACTTCCCCCAGATTAGCAGTTTCAAATCAATCAGAAAAATATCAATCGTTTAATGAAGTTTATCTTTTCTTACTCTTATTTTAGTAAAAACAAAATGCTTAAAAAAATTTATCAACTCACCAGGTTCCTCAGATCCTCTAATAATTCCAATTACATTGTAAATTCTTGTAATCTTATTGATGTTATGAACATGCATTTTAACTTTCCTAGAATTTCAAAAGGAATGAAATATTTAATGAACAGTATTTCATTTATAGTTTTCTTCCCACTTTCATTAAGTAAAACCTCAAAGCTATAGGAAAAAATTGTACAACCAGACAATGAATTTCTATATATCTGTTGTCTAAATTCAATAACTGTGTGTGTGTGTGTGTGTGCATATATATATATATATATATATATATATATATATATATATGCACATATTTTTTTCTTTTCTGTTTTTGTATTTTAGGACAGGGTCTACAGGGTCTCATTACATAGATCAGACTCAGAGTGATCCTCCTGTTTTCAGCCTTCCAAGAGCTGAGATTACAGGTGCACACCACAACACCCAATCTCAATCCAAGTCTCAGTATGCTCCGGGGGCAGGGCCAGACGGCACATGGGAGACTGAACCCTGGCTGCTGCATCTGCCTAAGTAGGTGCTTTAATCCAGCCCAATAATTGCTAATAGTTTTAACCACTTTCCAGGGAGCTGCAGCCATCTTGACAATTTCCTCCCAAGTGCTTGTGTGTGTACCTTAAAAACTGACGTGCTGTATATCCTCCCTCCCTCCCAGCTCCGTAGTTGGTATTTATTCATAATCCCAAATATCATATGTTAGGTATTCATCCTAAACCCTTGTGTTATTGTTGAGACTGAAAGGCCTTATACTCATTTCTAGCCCAGCTTGGCCTTGAATTCACAGTGATCCTCCTGCCTCCCAAATGCTGGAATTATGGGCATCAGACACCACACCTAGTTAGAAACTTTAAATACATGCCTCTTTATTGCAAAAATGAAAAAATATAAACTTGCTATTTTGATAGTTGTCTTTACAAAAGCCATACATGGCACTGCTTAGTGGTGTTTTATATGTAACAAACCAGATATAAGATGGGTCATAAGAATGCAGTGCATAAAGAACCTGCGAGCAGGCACAGGGGCCAGGGGTTCGATCCCCGGGCCTGCCGTGCTGGCCCCGCCCCCAGGGCATGCTGAAATGGCAATTAACACTGGGCACAGTGGTGCGCGCCTATAATCCCAGCTCTTGGGAGGCTGTAAACAGGGGATCACTACTAATCAGATCTAGCAGTAAGACCCTAAACTCCCTGTAGACCCTTCCTTAAAATACAAAAAGAAAGAATGTAGTGCAGCTTAAAAATTCTGTCTCACGACAAACAGCTACTGTAGTATCCCAGCATCATGCATTGCCCCTAAACCTGTGGTGGTGCTAGTATAAGCAAACACCTTCCCTGCCAGAGTGGGTGAGACAGCTCAGCGAACTAAGTGCCTGCACAGGCAAGCACAGGGACTGGGAGTCTACCTCGGTCACCACAGCCACGCCAGCCACTCCCCCAGGCACGCTGAGCTGGTGACCAAGTCCAGTGCTGGAGAGGCTGAAAATGGCATCACTGTGAGTCTGAGCTGCATAGTGAGACCCTGTACCAAATATATAAGTTTATAAAAACTTCCAGTTATATAAAAATATAAAACAAAATTATGTATAGTATGTAATATTAGGATTTTTACCAGGCATTTAGGGTATAGCCTACTTATTAAAGAGTTTCAAAACCACTTTTTTTTTTGTACAGTTGGGATAGATAACGCTATGCTTCTACATAATTCTATGAGAGGCGAGATCTGCACTAATGGTGGTTGGACAGGATATTATGTCGGCTTTTAGTACTATGGTCATCCACTAGGTAAATAATTATTGAATTTTTGATATAATTCAGGTATAAAAAAATAAGATAAGTAAGCAACTACACTCTTAATTCACTGATAAGAGATATCTGCTAAAATAATATCTGTAAATATAATATCATG
>PVKA01049188.1:0-13393 GCA_004027165.1 Ctenomys sociabilis | reverse complement strand
AAAAAAAAAAAAAAAAAAAAAAAAAAAAAAAAAAAAAAGAAGTTGCTGAGGAGCTGCTCAGGCAGGGGCAGCCCTCTCTGGCAAGTGGACATTGGTGTGGGCCTAGCAACCTCACATCCAGGCCAAAGCACCCAGTCTCTGCCTCTGCAGACTCAACCTTGACAGTGTTGGGGACTATGCTGGTGACAGCAGGGTGGCACAGGGTCAGTGTAATCTGAGCCCTTGGGCAGGGGCCAGCAGTGGCCGGCACACAGAGGCCTGCCCCTCCAGCGACCCAGCCACAGGCTCTCTGGGCATGGGGACCCAAGGGCCCCTCCCGACTCAGTGTCCTCTGTGCCGAGTGACAGAGAACAGGCAGCTCTTGAAGAGACTAATATTTACTCTTCCAACGGGGTTGGCACAGGCTGCTTCCTGTGGCTGGCGCTGGTTGGCCCCGGGATGAAGATAGGGAAATGTCCCCTCGGACGCCAGTGTCAGGACAAGACAGTGCCTACGTGATGGGGACAGGATGTTCCAAGACCCCTCCAGCCAGCAGCCTAGGCTCCCACGCCTCCTGGGCTAGGCACCGCTTCCCCAACCCCACCAGACAGCTTCAGGAGAAATTTCACTCTGGGGCTGCCCCACGTCACTGTCCCCAACTTTGCTTGGCTCCCCGGGGTGCTGGCCACCTCTGCCACCCTTCCCTGGGGTTAGCACAGGGTATCTCTAGGCTAGGACTTGCATGGGAGCATGCTGCCCACTGCAGCCCCGTCCCTTGTCTCTGGAAGAGCCCTTCCTCAGCAGGAACTGCTGTCAGGTGACCGGATCTGGGGTGGACAGGTGCCCACCAGACCAGCCCCACCTCCAGCCACTCCCCCACCCCACCCCACCCGGGAAGCTGGAGGTACTGCGAGAAGCAGCCCTGGAGCTCGCCCCCTGGGGCCAGGCACAAGCCACCTCGCTCTGCCAGGGCACCCAGACGCGCTAGGCAGCGTAACCCCACACTCCTGCCCCGCCCATTCACATGGTTTTGCATGCTCTCCTGACACGTACCCGGACAAAGCCTTCTCTCCCTTGGTGCATGTATGAGCAGCCACATTGAAGTCACTTTCCACTCAGCTCTAAGGTGGAAAGCTCCATATATGGCCAGAGTGCATCAAAGTCCAGGGTACTCGGGGTGGGCCTGCACTGGGCACCGTCGCTTCACACTGGGTACTGTGTGGCTGGCTGCTGCCACCACAGGCCACGTTCCACTTCCACACGTTTGTCTTTATGCCTGTTAGCTAAGGGTCTGTGTGTTCCCAGAGAGTGGGATGGAGAGGGCCACAGCACAAGGTATGAGCTTGCACGATCTAGCTCTGTGGCTCAGCGAGGGCTGTTGGGTAACTTGACAGGCGTTTCTCACAACTCTGGAAGTGGATGTGTGAGATCCAGGTATGCAGTGCTACCTCCTCATGCCCCACGTGGCCATTCCTGCCTCCTAATCTCTCCTCCTCCTCTTTTTGTTTTCTGAGACAGTCTTATATGTAGCCCACTCAAGCTGGGCTTAAATTCACTATGTATTCCAGGCTAGCTTCAAACTCATAGTGATTCTCCTGCCTCAGCCTCCCAAGTGCTAGGACTACAGGCATGTGCCACATGCCCAGCTCTAATCTCTTCATAAAAGGACCCATGCTTGTGTCATCTTATCTGAACTTCCGTCTGAACCCCTATACCAGTCTACCAGGACTTTTGGGGTGGCACCAAACTGCTTGGCACTACACTGCATCTCCTTACTGCAGGTGGCAGGCTGGCTTCATGTCCCACCCTTCCTGTGCTTGGTGGCCTCCATTCTGGTAAGTGCCACCCAACAGCTTAGTGCTTCCTGTTCTGTGTGTCCATCTTCCTATGTGTAGGTCAGCTTTTGGGGTTTTCTCTCTTGTGACTTGTTCATATTTTCCTTGAAACTGCTCTCTGAAGTCACTGGCCTGTACAAAATGCTTTGACACTAACCCTGACTGGTTTCAAGCACTGAGTATGTTCTGTTCTGACTTTGACTGTGACACTCCATTTGGAATCAAGTTTATCAATCATTTTGTTTTCTGGGTTTTACCTCACATGTTTAAGGAGTACCTTTTGCTGCCATTGTATTCTTTTTTTGTTTTTGTTTTTTCTACCCTGGGTATTGAACTCAGGGTTAATTTTTTTATTTTTTAATTTTGAGACAGTCTTGCTAACTTTACCCAGACTGGATTCAAACTCACAATCTTCCTGCCTCATCCCCCAAAATGCAGGGTGCACCACCAGGACCCACAAAGGTGAACCTTCCACTCCAGGCCACGAGGGTGTTCTGCATGCTCTTCAGTGAACTCCCAGGATGTCCCCTTTCATGCCTGACCCGCACGCTGCTCTCAGCAGGATGCCTGTAGCATACAGGGATGATGTGGCTCCATGCCCATCCTCCACGGTCACTGAACACAAGAGAAACTGGGGATGGGGAAAACCCATCAGCCCAGAAGGAACCATGGTGGGCGGGCAGTGCCTGGGCTCAGCCCACCCAGGCTGCTCTGGGGTAAGACTCAGCTCCCCCTCCCCTGCCTGTCTGCAGGCCGCAGGACCCCACCACCATGGAGGGCTCACTTAGGAAGCTCCACCTCCTTCCAAAGCCTCAGGCTCAGGACCAATGACGTAAGCCCACCTGCCCCTCGTGTGCAATGCTGCTTGGCAGGATGGGGCACCTGCCACCTCTGGGAATTCTGTCAGCTGCTGCTAGACCAGCAAGCAGGGCTGGGGCTTGGGCTGTAGCAGACAGCTGCGCCCCCTGGTGACCCTGGGTAGAGAGGAACCCGGAGCCAGCACCAGGCCAGGGCTGATGCTGCTAGGGACTAGGGCCAAGCCCATCAGAAGCCTGACCTGTCTAGATGTCACCACTCCCCACACCCACCCACCGGGCAACAAGAGACACTTCTCACAGACACGCTTTTGTGAACAGCTCGCATTTATTCTGCTTGAGCCACACAGTGCCTTTTACCTCCATATACACAGTATACAAATGGCTGCTCAACCTCTTCTGCACACCAACACCAGCTTAGGTCACACCAGAGAGCCAGAAATGTCCTCTCAACAGAGCCAGTGCCAGCGTTAGTGCCTACAAACAGCCCATAAGCAGGTCTGTCGGGAGCCACCCCATGACCATGGAGACCAAGGCCAGGCCAGAGGTCAACTGTGTCAGGCATAGCTGAGGATCAGCCAGAGGGCTGTACTGAAGGTAAGTGCCTGTGAGCCCCACCCAGCACCCCGCACCCAGGAAGATGTTCCTTCTCCAGCTGGTCCAGATTTTAAAGACGAGCCTGCTCCACATCCCTGCTGAGTAAGTTTCCCAGCAGCAGAAACTTGCAATACAGGGCCCTGCCTCACAGCAGGAGGCAGTGTCAGTCAGGGACAGAAGTTCAGCTCCTCACACTGCAGCATCACACAGCCTTCGGTGTGGCTCAGCCGGATGCAGAGCTTGGGGCCAGGTGAACTCACACTGACCTCAGGCCGACAGGAGTCCCCTCCACTACCACAGAACACACCAGTATTTTAAGTGATGTTAGCACCATTTCCCAGAAACTGAGGCTGAAGGGCAGCCACGTCCCTGTGACAGCTGCCCAGAACAACTCCCCCATCTCTCAGGGCACATCCTGCCCTCCTTGCTCCCACAGCACCCACAGTGCACAGGCAGGGCCTCGACAGCAGGGTGGGGACACATGGAGTGGGGCTATGTCCTGCATAAGCCCTGTTCCCACCTGTTCACACCTCCACTGCACTTTGAAAACTGGAAATGGGTTCTCTCAGGGCCCCAAGGAACAGCCACAGTGGCCCTGGACAATGGCACAGACACTGTCTCCAAGCAGACAGAGCCCCCAGGGCTGTTCCCTACCTCAGACCCACCCCTAGTCCCCCAGATCCCCTGCAATCACTGTCTGTGGGCAGTGCTGGGAACCCACACACCCTCTCCTCTGCAATCAAAGCACCTCCCTCCAAAGTCAGGTGCCCGAATCTGTCCAGAGCTGGGGGAACAGAGAAGGTATGCAGGAAATAGGAGAGGACAGTCAACCTCTCCTCCCTGTGCTCGACACCCTGGAGAACTTCAGACTCTGGCTCCCAGTGCACATTACAGGCTTCTCTATAATGGGCGCAAGTGCAAGCGGCCAGCCCAAAAGTCAGGCTGTGGGCCTCTGGTCCCCAAAGGGACAGCCACCCCAAGAGGCCCTGCTGTCCGGTCTGGGAAAGGGGACTATACACTGGTAGGGACAAGAGACCCATGAAGGCACCTAAAGGTTCTGTCTCAACAGTTTCCTCCTTGAGGAGATGGGCAGGTCGAGGAGATGGGGAGCAGCATCTGACCTCAGGAAAACAAAGGCTCAGCCAGCAGCAGGCCCAGGGCGGGTAGAGCCAGCTGCCAGCTGGAGCCAGCTTCTGGCATCAGACCACACAGGATGTTGAGCCCTCCACATCTGAACCAACTCAAGCCTGGGTCTCCCTGGAGAAATCAGCAGAGCTTCCGGTCAGCAGCCTCTTCTCTGGTGAGTAGGCCTCCTCCAGCAGGACTCGGGCCTCGCAGAGCCGCTGCGCTCCTGGACTGGATCTGCTTGCAGATGTGAACCTCACTCCTTCGAGATGCTGACTGAGCACCCCCGGCCAGGGGTGGAGGTCTCAACCAGCATCTGTGGGCACCAGCAAAGGCCACCTTTGGGGACCGATTCTCACCCGCTGTTTGCACACGGATCACAGCTCAGGTGCTGAAGCACATGGGGTGCAGGGCCACATGATAACACCAAGCCACTTGAGCTTTGAAGTAAGTGTGCTTCTGTGCTGCTTTTTTTTTTTACCAACCTTCTCATTTGTGCTTCTCATGAAAGGGCTCTTCTCCCCTCTGTGGCCTCCCTCCTACTGTGAGATTCTTAACATTACCTTCTAGAAAGACTGAGAACTCCCCTGCTACATGGAGGGAAAATCAGGAGAAGCAATTTCAACAGTGACACCTGATGATGCGGCCAGGATGGTTTTCACATCCAGATTTGTGTCAGCTAAGATAGAATAATCCAGTTCAAGAGAATAAAGTCACTGTGCTAACGTTTCCCCCATTCCAGTTCCAAGCCACAGAAATTTGTTTTTCCTCAAATGATTCTAAGGTGGCTCCGTGACAACACAGCAGCAGCCAGCAAAGCTGCCCCTCCCAGGGCCTCACTTGTGCAATGCTTGCCACCTTTTTAAGCTATCAGAACAGGACTACAGCTGGTCAAGCCACACAGCCCAACTCCAAGCACTCCGGACGGCTGTGGTTGAGTTCCTTAGACTCCAGATTTCTCAGATAGTCCAAAGGGGACAATGCCAGACAGGCCACCAAGACCTAAGGGACCTCACTCAGCCTTATTTTGGAAAATGACAATCAATTTTTAATAATGTATCAATTATACCTTTATAAAGTTTTAGAAAGTTAACTTCTACTTTTAATTGTCTTGAGGTAATGGGTATGAACCCAGGGCTATCACACAAAGCCACATCCTCAGCCCTTTTAAATTTTTTTGTATTTTGAGACAGGGTGTTGCTAAATTACCCAGGCTGAACTCAAATTTGCAACCCACCTGCCTCAGCCTCCCAGACTGCTGGGACTAGAGGCCACCACAACCAGCTACAACCTGGATTTTGTTCATTAAAAATGAGGCCTGGATCTAATCAAGACTCTTGGGAAAGGTACTGAGTAACTGATTTAAGTAGCCTTCTGCAAAGAGGTGTACAGGGTCCTGTATTCACTGGCAGCAAAATGACAGGCAGGGATAGTGTGACAGCACCTGGGACACACCATGGAGTCCCCTTTCCTGGTCTCCTCCACTGTGTGGCCTATGTCCATCACCCTGAGAGCCTTATTTCACTCGTGCTTCCAAGCTGTGGATCCACTGGTGCTCAACTAATTTAGAAAATACTAATTTAGAAAATACAGGGCAGGAGAGATAGCTCAGTAGAATAAGCGCTTGCCTGGCAAGCACAAGGTCCTGAGTTCAATCCCTAGTACCGAAAAAAAAAAAAAAAGTGTATACAGTTAGAGACCCTTTTAATAAATAAACTCAAGATTTCTTCACCATTTTCTCAGCTTAAATTTGTTCTCATCCTACTCAAGTTCAATTTATTTCTAATGGGCTAGGGATGTAGCTCACAGGCAAAACACCTGGCTGCCAAGCACAAGGTCCTGAATTCAATTCCCAGTACCAAAAAAAAAAGAAAAGAAAAGAATAGATCCAAATATAAATATCCCAAAGGTACAGCAAACCTAAGTTCTCAAAAATATAAACAAAATTTGTCTAGCTTGTATTTATGAACCACATTTAAGTATTTAATTTACCCTGTTCCGACCCTCTTTCAAAGGAAAAAACTGAGTCACACTTAGGCTGGGTAGGTCCCTTGGAGACAGCCAGGTGGCCACAGAGCTTACAACCTGCTAGGATAAAGAGCAAATGCTCAGCCCACGTTCCCAAAGGCCAGGACACCCTCAGCACAGCAGGCAGGTGGTGGGACCTGCTGGGACTCTCATTCCCTCTCTGCACCCAGAGGGTCACGGCCAGAAACTGGTCAGGTCAGAAGTCAGAAGGCAGGCAAAGACTGACCTTGGAGGCAGCCAGTGCCCACATGCAGCCTCACACGCAACAGTCCGACTGCTTCTCCTGCAGCTGCCG
This sequence comes from Ctenomys sociabilis, assembly GCA_004027165.1. Classification (NCBI taxonomy): domain Eukaryota; kingdom Metazoa; phylum Chordata; class Mammalia; order Rodentia; family Ctenomyidae; genus Ctenomys; species Ctenomys sociabilis. Next base: position 6,719 of record PVKA01049188.1, on the reverse strand, counting down.
CGTGAGGATCTGGTGTGAGGACAGAAAGGCAACGCCCACGTGGAAGAGGATCTGCCACAGGTTGCGCAGCCCATGAAGGTAGGCATTGCCCAGGCAAATGAAGAGCAGCAGCAGCAGCACCTTGGCCGTGCGGCCCGGGCTATAGAACAGGTACAGGTAGCACTGCAAGAGACCACAGGCGACTCAGGGACAGGATGGGCTGGGCCACTTGGCCACACTGGCTGGGGGCGCAGTGGGCACACAAGAGAGGACAGAGAAGTAGGCGCTGCCCCTCGGCTGCAGCTGGGCTGCAGACCAGGAGCTTGCCACTGCAGGGGCCAGGCCCGGAGACCCTGTGCAGCTCCCCACCCCTCATCCAGAGCAAGCACGCAGAGGCAGCTGCAGCTCACAAGCTACAAGCACTCTGGGCACCGGGCCTGCTGCTCTGGAAAGCATCTCCGAGCCAAAGGAGGTCTCCCAGAAGGCAGTGTGGCAGGGATTCCCTGCAGGGCTCCCATGAGGGAATGGAGCTATGCCAGCTCTGCAAATGCAGGGAACAGTGTTCTAGTTCAATATATATATATATATATATATATATATATATATATATATATATATATATATATATATATATATATATATTTTTTTTTTTTTTTTTTTTTTTTTTTTTTTTTTTTTTTTTTTTTTTTTTTTTTTTTTTTTTTTTTTTTTTTTTGTCTTTTTGAGACAGGGTCTCACTATGCAATTCAGGCTGGCCTTAAGCTCACTTTTGTGAGCTCCGGATGGTATCGAACTCACAACAATCCTGCCTCAGCCTCCCAAGTGCTGGGATTACAGGCATATGCCGCCACATCCAGCTCAATATTGTTTTAAAAAGCACATTCTCATTCTCAGAACACTGCTGGCTACAAAGGGAGGGAGCAGCCATCAGAGCAGGGGTGACAGGTGGGCACCGCTACACGTGGCTGCAGTCCTGTCCTACTGACCTAATTCTTATTTCATTCCCTAAGGAACAGATCTGAAGAAAATATCACTATTAAAAAGGAAAAACAACAACTGCAACTTTTGGCCCCACTGCCACTGCCTGTGCCAGGCCACTCTATGATGAACACCAGTTCACTGTGGGTCTGCTGCTCTCAGTAGCCCCATGGCCCCAGGCAGGTGGCTTTTGCCTCCATGCCCAAAGCTCTTCTTCCACAAATGCGCGGACATCCCAGGTTGGGCCAAGGTCTTTCCATTGAAGGCCTTAGTGATTTAGGATTTGGGTCAAGACCTTAGAGGAGTAAGACTGGGACCAGACACTTGCTCACAGTTGTACCAGAAGAACAACAAGGCCATGGGCTTAACCTGCTTACCCAGACACCAGACACCAGCGTTTCACCCACCTGGAAAATACAGGCTACAAAAGGAATGAGGAAAGCCAGGATGCTCGCAATTTCCTCCTGGGCTACCTAGAGAAATAAGGGAAACAGGTCAATGAGTGTCGAAGATAAAGAGGCCACACCAGTCCTCCCACCCCATTCCCCAAAGTCCTACACCTCAGCAACACCTGCAGCACCTTGTCTTCCCATCCTCAGGACAGCCATAGCCTCAATGTCACCATAGCTCATGCCACCCACACTGCTTTGTGCTGAGGCCCCCAAGACAGGGACCATGCCTCAGCCATCTCAAAGGCCAGGGGCTACTTCCAGAGTATCCAGAGGACAGCAAAAGCCCTCAGCAGTAAGAAGAAAAGTCACACCCCACACTGGGACAAGGGGACAGCCTATCTAGCTCAGCCTGCTGAGACCCAGCACCTGGCACACTGCAGATGCCAGCCAACAGGTGGGAGAGGCAAGCACTCCAGTTCTGCTCTGAAGATACCCATGCTAACTATAATTCCAGACCCTTTCCAAGTATTTGAAGTACTTCAAAAATTACAACTATTTTGAAACAGGGTTGAGCTGGGTGTGGTGGCGCACACCTGTAGTTCCAGCACTCAAGAGGCTGAGGCAGGAAGATTGCTGAGCCAAAGTCTCTCACTCAAAAAGATACATAGATAGATAGATAGATAGATAGATAGATAGATAGATAGATAGATAGATAGATAGATAGATAGAGATAGACAGATAGACAGACAGACAGACAGACAGACAGAGATGGATACATCAGGATTGAAATGGAGTGTTGCTCTGAGAAGGAAGGAACTGCATCACTGTGTGTTAGGGATGCAGCTCTTTTGGAAAGAACACAAAGCACCTGTGGAGTTACTCACACAGGACTGCTGGGAAAAAAGAGCCTGAAGCTTGAAGTCAGAGAACCTGACTTCAAGAGGTTCTCTGACTTCTACTGTGGCAGTCCCCAGTCTGACTCACAGGTCCTGGGAGGCACTGGCCTGCTCTCCTTGCAGCATGCAGCCCACTTCTCACCCACTTCTCACGGGAAACCGAGCAAGAGCCTGTCTGACAAACTTAAGAGGGGCTTAGAGATGTCCCTCAGTGTGAAAGCCCTGAGCTTGAGTCCAGCTCCACACAGGAGAGCAACAGAGCCCTGAGCATTGAGTGGGTCCCTTCATAGCAAGTGTGCAAAGCCCGGACTACCTGTAGGGAGTGCTCTGTGAGGTGGACTCCGCGGATGAGGTTGAGAGCAGCGCACATGATGTTGAGGATGAGGGACAGGACACCCAAGGCAGTCACAGGCTCCATGCGGAAAGGGGGCGCTTGATAAGGAGAAACACAAGTGCCCAGTGAAAACCACGCCTGGGAACAACAGGGCAGCAGCAGCACAGCCTTCCCTCCATGAGGGCTGACTCTAGTGTGATGCACAGACTTTAAAATTGCAGCCATTTGAGAGGAAAAGGCGAACTACAAGGGGCAGAATAGCTCTGGACTAGCTTAAGCTCCTTCTGGAAATAAGACTTTTCCTAGAAGGCAGGGCTTGGTTTCCCTCCTGTCATGACAGGGGCTCTCAGCCAGGTGGGCTGTACCCAGTGGACATGGCAAGGTCTGACACATCTCTGACTGGTATACTCAGCAAGGCTTTTTTTTTTGGCGGAACCAGGGATTGAACTCAGGCCCTTGCGCTTGCCAGGGAAGTGCTTATTCCACTGAGCCATTTCCCCAGCCCCTCCAGCAAGCTTTCTAAGTTGAGAGTTTCCCATACTGCCAGGGTGGTCATGGCTTTCCTCATAAATTGGTAGCTGGATTCTAACTGCACTCCCATCACACAGCTCAACAGCCACCCTGTAAAACATTCTACTCTTTCTGATAAAGATAATATTTGGCTCAAGTGTCAAGTTGCTAGAGCAATTTGTGACATCTTAATTTTTTAGAATTCTAAAACAATTGAGAAGAGGAGGGGGACACAGGTAACCTAGACTAAAGCTGCTCTGGGAAAATAAATAAAGCTGCTCTGGGACTTTGGTTAGAACAAATGTTCCTTCTCTTAGGTAGAACTGGTGGAACTGACTCTGGGAGACACAATCAAAGGTTTCCCACCTGTTCTCTCTTGCCTATGGTCCTTTAAAATCAAACTTCTTGGGCCAGGGAGATACCTCAGTGGCTTATGCACCTGCCCTGCTAGCAAATACAAGGTCCTGAGTTCAATCCCCAGCACCAAAAAAAAAAAAAGAAATGCAAACTTTCTTGTCTTACATTTTTCACTCACACACCCCCAACTTGTGCCTATTCACCTTCGAATCCCCCTGAGCAATTTACAGTTGCTGTGAGGACATTCCTTGTAGCATTGTCACACACCAGGACAATCAGGGGAGTCAGACCAGTGAAATGACCCACACTGAGGGGCAAGCGGACACTTTCTGGATTTGCTCCTACTGTCTAAGTGTTTAAAAAACAAAACACAGCCAGGGGTGTAGCTCAGAGGCAGAGCGCCTACCTGGCAAGCACAAGTCCTGAGCTGAATTCCTGGTACCAAAAATAAAAACAAAGCAAAAAAAAATCCATATATTACAAAGTACCCTGTGTTCAGGGGAAACATGGGGCTCAGCTATCTAGTCTTTCTATAAAAGTTAAATGCTTTCCCAATGTAAAACAACTTACAATTGGTATGTCAACCAATCTAGAGTTTATCCCTTAAAATAGATTACACAATGCAAAGCCAAAAATATGAACATCTCTAACACATCACTTCTAAGATGCAAGCAATAAGTTTAATATTAAAACTTGAAATAGGTGCCAGGGAGATGGCTCAGTAGACTAAGTGCTTCCGGGGCAAGCGCAAGGGGCTGAGTTCAATCACTGATTCTGGGGGGGGAAAAAAACTTAGATTGTTACAGTATGAAGAGCTTTAGCAGATAATGATCCAGTCTAACACTATGACAAGATTCTATATAATCAGAAAATAAGAAATACAAAAAAACATAGTGGCATTAACCCAGAAGCCCCAGGTGCAGGGCACCAGCTAAGCTCACATGGCACTAGGGTCAGTCCGTAATCCTCCTGCCCCAAGCACCCATTCCTCACCCATCTGACATGCACAGTAGCCTTTTGCCAATGACAGGGCACTCACCAGGCTGTAGGAGCACAGGTACATGGCCATTTGCCAGCCCATTGGCCATGTCTACATCCTCCAGGGAGAGGACCACCGGAGGCTGGAAGTCCAGCTCCTCCTGCACTTTCTCCAAGCTGCTTTGCATCTGAGAGGTGCTTGCATGGTTAAAATGCTGCTTTACTTTCTGAATGGTGCTGTCTGCAGAAAGAGCAACCCAGGTCAGGCATGTGCACCAGCCGGCCTAAGAGATAGCAAGCCCAGAACCAAGGTCATGGTCCCCAGTAAGCACATGAGCCCGCAGGCAGGGTTAGGGGGTGGAAACCCAGGCTGGGGGCCCCCTGTGATGACAGTCAAGGCCCTCAGTGGCTGGAGAAGGACTCACCACACCCAACAGGGAGGCCCTAGGCAGGGCTCCCACAGCTTGGAGTTGGAAAGGAACAGTCCTCCTGCCTGGTTTATCTCAAAAAAGTGTCTTTGAAAAAGATCACAAATGAATACGAATGTGTTCTGCAAATCAGAACATGTGTTTGAAAGATTGGTTTTAATGCCTTCGTTTATGTTAATATTAATCCATTACCAAATCTTACAAAGTGTTTAAAGTGAAATCTCATACGTATGGGCAAAGCAGACTCATGTCTGACCCAGCGTCAGGGACTTGGCCCCATGCTGCTCCCGGCAGTGAGGACAGGGCATTCCAGGAGGGCCCCTGTCTGGGACCTACAGGAAGTAGCTAAAGGTGACAGTGAGACTGAAGGTTCTTAAAGGCCGAGGGAGGGTTCCTGGTCCACCGAGGTGTCCACAGCACCTTGAGGTGACAGCACCAGCAATGCTGGTGCTGCCAATGAGGGGCCAGGCAGAGGGCCACATGAGACTGCGCTGGTCATGACAAAGGAGCAAGAACTCATGAAAACATTTCCAGGGGCTGGTCTTGCACTGGCCTGGACCCAGAGCTATCAGCTCCTTGTTTAAGGACATCACAGAGAGAACAGCTTTTGAAACAGAATGCCCCAACTCCTGCTCTACTCCCATCCCTGCTCAGCTCCCAAGAGCACCAAGGAGACCCTGGCTGAGAGTACTCAGTACAAACCAGGTCACCATGCTGGACCCGAGCACCAGGCCAAGAAAGAAACAGTCTCCTGCAAAGCAGCACTTCTCAAGCTTCTCATGTTTTTCCAAATTGCTGAGCACTGATAAAATACAATTTAAAACTCCCAGGGGGCTGACAAGACAGCTCAACAGTCTAAACTGCCTGCTTAAGCAAGCTTAGGCAAAGTGCAGGGACTGCAATTCAATGAGCAGCACCACATGCTGTACCAGCCCCACCCCCAAGGTGGGCTGAGCCAGCCACAGAGAAAGAGAGAAGGGGGGTCAAGGAAGAGGGCAGGAGGGCAGGGAGGAGGGCAGGCAGGCCCCAGGGATTTATCAGACAACCTACCCCTTTCCTACTCCCTCATGATAAAAGCCCATGCTGGCAGGAGCCTGCAAAATGTGCTGGACTTTGGGTCAGCGGGCTGCATAGTCTCCATTGCTGACACCCATCTCTGCTGTCCAGAGTGGCAACAGCCACACAACACACAGGCATGAGCTCCGCTGTGCTCCACCTAGCAGTCTGGGGTCTATTATGAGACTCCCCAGACTCCCTTCCTCCCTAGCCCAGCTCTGCTGGTCTGAAAAGCCAGGTGCTGGACCTGCAGACACCCTGGCCCTGGTCCTGCTGTGAAACTTCTCAGGGGAGGTTGATGTGGCTTCAAGTCATGTAGCTATGACTTCCACATGTTTCCTGGAGGGCCAAGGCCCCACCACCACCCCATTGAGCCCCACACACATCATGCACAGAAGAGGAAGGACACACATATCTATCGAAACAAAGGTACGAACCAAACTCAAGGAAGGCATAGGGCCTGGAGGCGAGGCTAATGCGGGTAGTGTCGAAGGATGATGTGAATTCCCACCACAGGGTCTCCAGGAAGCAGAAGGCCATGGCTGCAGGGCACTGGCGGGAGCAGATGGCCATGCAGGCCACATCCCCTGCAGAAGAGAAGCTGAAACACAAGGGCAGTGTCTGCACCACCAGGAGCAGGGCCAGCACCCATACACTCAGCACTGTGGAACCTCCAAGAGAGTGCCCCTCAGCCAGCCATGGCTGTGTACCCTGGACCTTCACTGGGGTCCTACACTGTGTAACATTTGCAGGCAGGAGTGCAGTGAGCCTAGGACTTCTCAAGGCCATCCATCATTTCTGAAAGTTAGAG
>PVKA01049187.1:0-13386 GCA_004027165.1 Ctenomys sociabilis | reverse complement strand
CTGGAATTTGTTTTCGTGTAGGACTTGAAGAACTCTGCTCCATGCTCTCCTTGCCTTCATTGTTTGTGTAGAGAAGTCGGCTGTAATTCTGATGGGTTTTCCTTTGAATGTGAGCTCCTTCTCTCTAGCAGCTTTCAGTATATTATTTTTGTGTTGGATTTCTGCAATCTTAACTATTATATGTCTCGGTGTGTTTCTACTTGGGTTGAAGTTATTTGGTTTTCTGTATGCTTCGTTGATCTGGATGTAGGATTGTTTCCTCATATTTGGGAGGTTTTCTGCAATTATTTCTCCCCATATTCTTTTTATGTCATTTGTGTTGACTCCTTCATTCTCACTGATACCAATTATTCTCATATTGTTCATCCTGGCGTCATCTTGCAGGTGATGGATTATTTTTTCCTGCATTCTCGTTATTTTTAAGAGATCATTTCTCACCTTTTCACTAGCTGCTCTGGCATCTTCAAGATCTGAAACTCTGTCTTCACTTTCACTCAGACAGTTTTATAGACTCGTGATTGATATTTTTAGTTCTTCTATATCTCTTTGACTGTGTTTCTTGTGTTCTGTTTCTTTTCTGTATTGCTTATTCAAGAAATCTTTCATATTTCTGATCTCCTCAATTTTTATATCCATGTCTTCTTTAGAGGTAATTAATTTCTTTCTGCAGTATTTCTTCCGAGTTGGGTTTGCTCTGTTTATTTCCGGCCTTGTTTCTGTATTTCAGATGCTATGAGTTCAATGAATTCTTTTTTTTTTTTTTCAAAGAATTCTTTTCTGATTTCAGGAATCATTTTTACTTTGAGTTCCTCATGACCTTTCTGCTGTCTCTTCTTCCCTTCAGATGCTCTTAATTCATGTGTATAAGCTGGAATAGTGCTCTCTGCACTTGTTCTGGGTGAGCATTGTTTTTCCACCCAATGCTTCTGGAATTCATTCTTTATTTGAGATACTATGTATTCAAATATTTCTTTTTTAATTTGGGGAATTATTTCTCATTTTATTTCCTCTATAGCTTTCTGTTGTTGTTCCTTTGCTGGTGTATCTGTTAATTCATTCATTGCAACTGAGTTAGTGTCCTCTGCCATTCCTGATGGACTCGAGGTCTGGGATTGCATTTTGCCCCTTCACTTTGTCATTTTGTATAGCACTGACCTTTGACCTTTTGTGTAGAGCTTTGGTGCAGCTATAACCTTAGCTTGTTATGAGATTCGGGTGCCAGTCTATTAAGTTTGAGATTTTCCAGGTATGCCTATCCCCGATCTAGCTCTTGTGTTCAGTTCCTTTTGTGCTGCAGCTCCTTTGGTTCCCCTCTGTTGATTCCCGGGTCACCCCTCCTGTGTCAGGCTTGGCATTCCTCAGGTGGGCGGGCCTGGGCTTTGGTGGGTCTTCTGGGCTCACAAAAGGATAGTGGATGATCTTATTCACTGAGTAGGCTGTACTGGGTTGGCCAGCCTGTGCTGTGTCCGGGTCTATAGGCCAGAACCTGAGAAGGCTCAGAAAAGTCCCTCTGGTACAGCGGGCCTGGAGCCCTCACTCATAGGCCAGGCTGTGCTGGGTTTCGGGCTGTGGCGTGGGACCAGAGATTGTTGACATATGTCCCTCTGGTGTGGCACGCTTGGAGTTCTCAGTCCAGGCCGACCTGCACTGGGTCTATGGCTGTGTGGTGGGACCGGTAATCACTTGGAAATGTTTCTCTGGCAAGGTGGGCCTGGAGTTCTCACTGGTGGAGCTGCACTGGGTCTCTGACTGTGGGGGATGGGGGAGCAGGGAACCTCTGGGAAATGTCTCTCCAGCACAGTGGGCCTGGAGTTCTATATTTACTGAACTTTGATGCCCAGGGAGTCGGGGAAATTCTCCACTCGTTCAGCGGGCTTTAGGTCAGGGGATCCGGGGAGGTGATGGTGAGTGGGTCCTGAGGTTTCAGCCCAATCACTGGCTTGGAGTGCTTGGGGACAGGCATCCGGGTAGCGCGCATCTCAAGAAGCCAGTGGCTCTCCCTCAGACTCACCACACTCTCACTGATCTGGGAAGCCTGGTGAGTCATGCAAATTCCCCCTGGCTGGGATAGCTTGGGGTGGGATCCAGGAGGCCGCTGGAGTCAGCTGCTCTCTCAGGCCATGGGTCTTGCTGTCTCGGGAGGTCTCTGGGGCTGGGTGGGCGTGGGCGGGATCGAGTGCTCTATTGTTTTCATTATAGAAATCTATCACTTCTTTGGTTACATTCATTTCTACGTATTTTGTCGCTATTGTAAATGAAATTGCTTTCTTGATTTTCAATTCAGATAATTTGCCTCTGACATATAGCAATGTTACTGACTTTTGTACAATGATTTTGAATCCTGCAACTTTGACAAATTTGTTCATTAGTTCTAGTATTTTTTGATGTAGTCTTTATGGCTTTCTATGTATAAAATAAGGCCATTTGTAAACTGTGATAATTTGACTTTCTGTTTCTCTTGTCTGATGCTGCGGTTAATGTCCAAAATTATATTGAAAGAATGAGAGTGATCCTCTTTGTTTTTCTAAATGTTAGAGAGAGAGAGAGTTTTCAGCTTTTCCCCAGCTTTGGCTGACTATATATCACCTTTCTTATGTTGAGATACATTCCGTCAATACGTAATTTGTTCAGCATTTTTATCATGAAGCAATGAGGAATTTCATCAATACTTTTTAGCATCTATTGAAAAGACCACACCACTTTTGTTGTTCATTCTTTTGATATAATGTATCATAATGATTAATTTGCATATGTTGAATCATCCTTGTATTCCTAAAATGAATCCCATTTGATCATGGTTAATTATCTTTTCAGTGTGCTGTTGAATTCAGTTTGCTGCTATACTGTTGAGAGTCTTGGCATCTCTGTTCATCAAGAATTATGACCTGAATCTTTCTTTTTGGTTGTGTTCTTCTCTTATTTGGGGTTCAGAGTAATGTTGATTTCATAGTAAAAGTAGTTTTATTAACCATCTGTACTTTTAAAAGATGCTATTTAATTTATTTCTACTGTGATATTTATTATCTCTTTTCAATTGATTTTTAATTGGCCTTTTTAGTTCCTTGATGTGGCAAATAGGTTGTTTGCAAATTTTTTGCCTTTATAAACTTGCATTTAGTACTGTTTTTGTTATGTCACATAGATTTTTGCATAGTGTACTTTAATTTGTATTTGTTTCAGGAAATTTAATTTTTTCCTTAATCCACTTATTACTCAAAACTAAGTTTAATTTCCATGTATGTATACAGTTTCTAAAGCATTTCTTCTTACTGATTTCTAGTTTGATTGTATTATTGGGAAGAATGGCTGATATAATTTCAATTTAAAAAATTTTGAGACTTATTTTATGGTCTCTCTTATATTCTATCTTGGAGAATGCTCTATGTGCTAATGAGAAAGACAAGTTTTAGCATTTGTTGGATGAAATGTTTTGTATATATCTGTTAGGTGCATTTTCTCTAGAGTGTATTTGAACTCTGATGTTTCTTTGTTGATTTTCTGTCTTTGTGATCAGTCTATTACTGAAAGTGAGGTGTTAAAGTCCTCTTCTGTTATTATATTAGAGCAAATTTCTCTCTTTAATTTTATTGCTATTTGTTTTATATGTTTGAGTACTATGGTATTCAATGTGTTCATATTTATAATTATAATTTCCCTTTGCTGATTTTGAGCATTTATATACCATATAATGATTTTCTTGTCTGTTTTTACTGATTTTGATTTAAAATTCCTTTTCATTTTATATAATTATGACTACTCCTTTATTTCTTATTTATGGTCTTTTTTCATGGAATATCTTATTTTATAACTTTACTTTAAATTTATGCATGCCCTTAGAGACAGAATAAGCAATATCTAGTTAGGTCTTGTTTATATAGTCATTTAGTCACTCTATGTCCTTTAACTAGAAAATTTACTCCACTTACATTTCACATAAATTATGAGTAAGAAGTCTTATTATAGTGACTTTTTAACTTTTATCCAGTTTTATTATAATTGCATGTTTGTTTACTCTCTCTTACAGCAGTCTTCCTTTGTGGGTAAATAATTTACTCTAGTAGTGTGCTTTTATTCATTGTATTTTGTTTTTCATTTGTCTATTACAATTACTGTTTTTTTGCTTTTTGGTTACCTTGAAGTTTACCAAAATATCTCTTTTATATAAAAAGCTATTTTGAAACACTGTCCATTTAAAATGAATATAAAGATAGGGCTAGCAAGATAGCTCAGCAGACTAAGAGCCTGTGGAGGGACAAGGGTTCGATCCCAGGTTCCTCATGCTGTGCCAGCCCTGCCACCAGTGCATGCTGAGCCAGTGGCAGAGTCTAAGCACTGTGGCCCACTCCTGTAATCCCAGTGCTGGAGAAGCTCAAAGTAGGAAGATCACAACAAGTCCAAGCTTCATAGTGAGTCCCTGTACCCAAGTACATAAATGAAAAAAATTAAAATGAAAGTAAAGATATAAACAAGAAAAAACAAAATATGCTAACAAAAATTCTACAGTCCTCTCCAATTCTTCCAAGATTTTAAAGTTTTGATATCACTTCTTACATCTTTCTATAGTGCCTATATGTTAATATATGTAGTCATTATTTTTAATTGTTGCCTTTGTGCTAATAATATGGTTTACACGTGTTTGCAATTTTAGGGTATTCTGATCTTTGTCTTTATTTTTAGTTTTACTTGAGGTTTATACCTTCTGAAGTTTTCTTCTTATTTCTCCCCAAAGAGACAATAATAGACACCAATAACATAAAGAAAGGCAGATTTAATTTGGCTTATGGTTTCAGGGGATTCAGTGAATGGTTGGCTGGTTTTAAGGTAGAAACAACATAGTGGAAGGGTGTGGTGGAGCAAAGCAAATCAGTTCATGACAATAGAGAATTGGAGTATGTGAAGAATGTTCAAGAAATGGGCAAGAAACCATATATAGTTCCCCAGGTCATGCCTCTATGTCTTACCCAGACATACCTGGTAGTGTGTTTTACTAATTTACAAGGTATTTCTTAGTCTGATCAGACTGACATAACAGGAAAAGTGTACACAATATCTCTTCACTCTGAATAGTTTTCTTTAGCATTTCTAACAGGTCAGGTATGATGATAACATATTCTCTCAACTTTTGTGCATCTGGGAATGTAAGGACACTATAATTTAATTTTTAAAGAATAGTTCTGATGAGTATAGTTTTCCTGTTTATTTTTAAATTTATATTCACTTTAATAAGAAAACAGTTTATTCATTTTAATAAGAAAAAGACTGAAACAGCTTTTTTATTAATTTTATTGAGAAACAAATAGCAATGAGAGAGTTTCAAAAACCGATTAATAGGATAGTTTCAATAATCAATAAATTGCATATGGTTGTCTTCATAGTGGTTATTCATAGTACAATATGTAGACATGATATCCTGTCCAAACACTATTAGTAAAAATCTTTCTTCTCATTGAATTAAGAGGAAGTGGCTATATATCTATCCTATTTTGCATATACAGATGCAAAATGGTCCTTCATTTTTATCCCCTTTTTTGTTTAGTTTTGTCAAAGAAGGGTATTCCATTGCCATATAAATATTGTAGGTATGTGAATTCAGCAAAATAATCCAACATAGACCACAAGTTCATAATAGTAGTGGGTTATCTGCAGGACTGGCAATGTCAGGAGTTGTTGACTTGAGCCTTTTACAGGTCAGCATATTAGTATGGCTTTATTTTTTATACCTCATTTAAATACATTTTACTGGATGGTTAAGATCAAGATAAAGCAAGACCTATATAAAAAGAATTGTAACTTTTGTATCTGACAAGGCCCGTCAAATCCCCTGAGTATTTACCCTGAAACCCTGTACCACAGTTTGTAGATCCTTTGTCAGTGTCAGCTATGTGGATGAGTCACAGCCTTTGCTTGACCGATTTGCTCTCTGTGAAAGCCGGAGAGAATGTTTTCTCTCCATGAGACTCTCCTTAGGCATGCTGTACATCATCAAAGTGAAATAGTTTTAAAGTAGGTTAGTAAGATGCTTACAGTAATTAATACATTACAGTACAGTATTCCTGATTTTATGATTTTGTTTTTTTCTTTTACTGCTGTGAAAATCTCATTCTACTTTCTCCTGACCTGTAAAATTTCTAGAGAGATGTTGGCTGTCAAGTGAACAAGAACCATTCTATGCTTTTTTATTATTTTTGTTTCTTTTACTTTTGCTGGCTTGATGGTCTCTTTATCTTTCACCCTTGTTAGTTTGATCATGATATGTCTTGAGATAGACTTGGTTGAATTAAATGCACTACTGAGCTTTAACCTTCATGTGCTAAATGTATGTGTTCTTCTCTAGGCTTGGAAAATTCTGTGTTTTTTTAACTAAGCCTTTAACCCCTTTGCATTCTCAAGTTCCTCTTGAATCTCAATAGTATGAATATTTTCTCTTTTAATGCCACACTGAGGATCCTGTGGCTTTTGTTGTTCTTTTTTGTTCATTCTTATTTTTCACATCTAACTGTGTAGAGTGGTATCTTAGTTCATAAACTTAATTCCATAATGATTCTGCAAAAGATGGCCATATTCATGTTTCTGTGGGAAAGATGTCCATAGTCATGTTTGTCATCTAATGCACAGTTCACAAAAAACATCAAAATTTTGTGGTCTGTTTGACATTTTAAAATTGTTTCTATCTTTCTGGTCATTTTCTCTGTTGAAGTATTAAGTATCTGTTTAAAAGAGCTGTTTTAAATTATACACATAAGATTTGTATTATACTTATTATTATTGGGCCAGTTCTGGTCCTTTATTTTGATCAATAGGTGAGGTCACAGTTTCCTGAAAATTCTTGTTGCTGGATGTATAATGTCATCTCAGCATTGAAGGATTATTTATTCCAAACTTTGTAATATGGGATTGTGTCTGTCTTCTCAGAAAGTCTTAGTAGATAGCCTCTGAGCAGAAAGTCACCTTAATTATTTCCACATTTGGTGGTATCCTAGGTCCAGCATCGTTGTGAAGCTTCTGTTGATGTGTTATCACTTATTCATCACTAGAGGACAATCTAAGCCTAGGTTTGCCCCAAATTCATATTTCTGTGGTGTTCACCAAAGACCATGGAGCAAACTGGTCAAGCATTGGCCGTGACTCATCCACTTGGATGACACAGACAAAGGATCTACAGAATAATGTACAGGACCATGGAAATACTTAAAATTAGTAGTATATATCTCCAAGCATCTACTTGGGACTGGTTGGGTCTAAATACCTTGATAGCTATCATTAGCCTATGGTTATACACAGATTCTGCTTAGTTTTGGCACATTTTTCATCAAATTCAGTCTTCTCGGTCTTTGAGACAATTATATGCTGATTGCTGCTTCCAATAAGGCTCATTAGAGAGTAAGGTGTAAATTGAAATTATAAGTTTATTAATTTCTAATGTGCAACAAAATTTCTAAGTTGATTGAAAGTTATATTGGAAGAACCAACATTCATTCAAAACATTTATTGAGTACTAGAGTAGGCTGAGTATTGGAGTCCAAAGATATTAGGTTTTGTTCCTACCACCCATAAATGTTACTTAGAAAAAGTGATTTTGCAAATGTGATCAAATTATGATTAATGAGAATCTTGAGATGAGAATATTGTCTTGGACCTACCAGTTAGACCCAAAATAAATTACAAGCATTTTCATAAGACCCAGACATAGGGAGATTTGACTACATAGACAGAAAGAAGAAGGCTATGTGAAGATAGACTGGAAAGAAATGTAAAGATGGTGAACTTGACATTGGCTTAATGTAGCTCCAAACCAAGAAAAACTCATAGTGTCAAAAACTGGAAAGAGAGAAAGAACAGACTCTCCTCTAGAGTCCCCAGAGGAAGTGTGACCTTGATTCTGAAACCTTGATTTCTAGCCAGTGATTTAAAGCTATGAACGAATAAATTAAGTCTCCAATTTTGTGATAATTTGTTATAATAGCCATAGGAAATTAATATAGACACAAACTGTGCACATATCAAAACCCAGTGACAAAATGATATTGTCTTCTTCACAAAGCATCAAAGCAAATGATAGGAGACTATACAATTAGATGAAATCAATCCTTGATACCTTTCTCAATTGCTGTCGAGGTACGACTAACCTGTAGACAAACTGATGGTCCTGTCAACCACAAGGACATTTTTTCCTCCAGACAGTTCTACAGGTTTGTATTTAATGTACCAAGCTCATCATCCATCTGTTGCTACACAGTTTTTTTCAGCTGTATAATTTTCTCTTTCACTTGTTATACTAGGGAGACTATACGATATTTACACATGTGTGTCTGGTTTATTTCACTTATGAGTATATGTTCAAGTGGCATCCACTTCAGTATAAATGCTTCGAACTTATCATTCTTAATAGCTGAGTAATACTCCATTATATAGAAATACCACATCTTTTTCAACCATTCCTCATGTGAGGGACATCTTGGTTGTTTCCAAGATTTTGCTATCACATATTGCGCTGTTATAAACATAGGTACACATATATCTCTATGATACAATGTACCCAGATCCTTTGGGAAAATTCCCAGTAGGGGGATAGCAGGCTTGAATGGGATTTCTAGTCCTACTCTTTTGAGGAGTCTCCACACTGACCTCCACAATGGTTGTACCAGTCTACATTCCCACCAGTAGTGGAGAAGCATTCCCTTTTCCCCACAACCTCTCCAACATTTGTTGTTGGTTGATTTCCTTATAATAGCCAAAGGAAACATACAACAAGTAAAATCAATTGAGACAGATAAGGCAAAGTGAATGGCATATGCTGCGGGATACTAAACACCTTTTCTTCTGGATGGTTAACAACCTAAGATCACAAGTCAGAGTTGGAGAAATAGAAGAGCCACAAGGCCAACCAACATTTTGGCCCTAGCTTTTCAAGGTCACCGAAGACTCAGGACATAGGAGAACCTGTACTGCAACATCATGAAACTCAGGTGAGCTCCAAATTTTCTGAACAAGGAGAATATGGAGCTACAGAGGAAAGAGACTGAAGTTCTGTAGTGTGCCTGGGGAGAGTCACATGAAGAGAAAACTTTCTCTCAAGCTCTCACAGAGAGCAAACTGGTCAAGCATTGGCCGTGACTCATCCATATGGATGATACAGACAAAGGAACTACAGAATAATGTACAGGACTACAAGATAAACCTTGAGAGGACCTCATTGACCACATTGGAAATATAAAGTACATGTGTTGGTATATAAATCTTGCTCTACCTAGGTCTTAACCATCCAGCAGAAAAGTATAAAAATGAAGTATACATTGTGTGGCCATAATATTACGCTGAGCCATAAATGGCTATGGTCGACAAATTTCTTTGAATAACTCACTATTGTAGAATGCTGGACTGTGTTGGATTGTGGTGTCGAGTTCAAGCACCTAAGTTAGTTGAATGTCAATGGAGTGCCACTTTTGACAGGTGTAGACAAAGGAAGGGTTGTAGAAAGAAAAAAATCATGATGTGTGTGTATAGACAGTACAGTTGGGATAGATAATGCTGAGCTTCTACATAATCCTATGAGAGGCAAGATCTGCACCAATGGTGGTTGGACAGGATATTATGTCGGCTTCTAGTACTATGGTCATCCACTAGGAAAATAATTATTGAATTTTTGATATAATTCAGGTATAAAAAATAAGATAAGTAATCAGCTACACTCTTAATTCGCTGAAAAGAGATATCTGCTAAAATAATATCTGTAAATATAATACCATGTATGCACCTTGTACAATACCAAAACATGAAAACAGTTTGCAATGTATTAATTTGTCGAATCTGTATTGTTAAGGTGTCTTGAAACTGTCTGATTGACATTTGTAGCTCAATAAAATAATAAAGTAAAAAATAAAAAATAAAAAAATAAAATAAATTTTAAAAATTTTCTATTTCATTTCCACCAGCTGGCACTCAGAGTAGAGTAAATGATAGATTAGATAGATAGATAGATAGATAGATAGATAGATAGATAGATAGATAGGTAGATAGATAGATAGATAGATAGATAGATAGATAGATAGATAGATAGATAGATAGATAAAATAGGCAGACATATCTACTAGATTTTCCTGAACCCTCACAGAACATTATTTATATTAAGTTTTTTGGGGTTTTTTTCCCTTGTTTTGGTCAAACTGGGGATTGAACTCATATCCTTGTGCTTACCACAGAAGTGCTTATTCTACTGAGTCATTTCCCTACTCCCTTACTCAAGTTTTCGAAGTACATTCATGTAGCTATAGGTTTTACATAATATTTAATATTATTGTGTTTATGATGCAAATAATAAGACCTTGGGACTTTGAACAGGGATTATTTTGACATTTTATGACACTTTTGGTGGAAAGATTCCATTTGGTGAAAAGACTGTGGCCCAGATAAATATTCTGAACATTCTAAAAATTACTTCATGCTGTTCCTTTTGCTCATAGAGCAAACTCTTAGGTATGATGTGTTGTTTTGAGAATTACCACAAACTTTTATATGTTAGTTTAAAAGAGTCACCTTGAGCTGGACGAGCACTGTGGCCCATCGGGGGCTGTGGGGTGTTGGGAGAGCAGACTCAAACATGCAGAACACTGGGGCCCTGCTCCTGTCTCTGCCACTGATCCGCTGTTGTACCCAAGGTCTGATCAGGCCCACCTCTGCCTCCTTCCTGAGTCAGCCGCAGGACCCATCTAAATTGCCCTCCAGCAGCACCACGCGACTCCAGGTGGCCAGACGGGACTTCCAGACCAGTGTGGTCTCCCGGGACATTGACACAACAGCCAAGTTTATTGGTGCAGGAGCTGCCACAGTTGGTGTGGCTGCATCAGGGGCTGGCATTGGAACAGTGTTTGGCAGCTTGATCATCAGCTATGCCAGGAATCTGTCTCTTAAGCAGCAGCTCTTTTCCTATGCCATTCTAGGCTTTGCTCTGTCCAAGGCCAAGGGGCTCCTCTGTCTGATGGTCGCCTTTCTCATCATCCTTGCCATGTAAATACTGTGGGATGCCCACTGTGCCTGGTGCTGGGCCTGAGCTGTACCATTAAATGTTTCTCTAAAAAATAGAAAAAAGTTTAAAAGACACTTTGCGAATTATCATAATTAAGATGAATAGCTTACAATGCAGTTTTAAATCAGACTATTTGTAGTACATATCAGTTGTTAAAACTTTAGTTTAAGTGATGTCACCCTCCTATGCCTCTATTGGCCTCAAGGATTTAAGTTAGATTAAACCATCTGCTCCCATGAGAGGCACAATGTTGTTTGTCATCCAGTCTCACACATGCCATAGAAACACCCAAGGTTTATTCTACACTGCCACCAACTTCTGTGCTGCATGGATGAAAGTGAATAGAAAGCTGTTACAGCAGTGTTTCTGCCAAGCTCATGGACAATAGTATCTCTCTCCAAGCCTCGAAATGGAAAAATAATGTATTCTTCTCCTCTAGCTTCCTGCCTCATCAGTTTGTGCTTTCTAGAGTCAGTCCATATTTGCTATACAGAAATAAGGTTAATTCTCCTTTTTACTTCCCTCCAGGACTTGTGCAGCTTTCTCTGGGTTTCAAATCCTTCTGCTGGATCAGTGGCTCAAAGAAAGACAATTGAATTGAGTGCCAAGGCAAGAAGAAAAGAGTTAGCCTATTTGACTTTTCTACTTTCATAGACTTTGGAAAACCATAGACTGGTGATGGAGGAACCTACATGGATCATAACTATATAAAAATTTTAAATATGTTTGATGATTATAAAACAATAACACAATTATTGTATACAATTTACATATAAATAAAGAAAAAAACAAAAGCACCTCCAAAATAACAAGAGTTAGCATGAAACATGGATACATTTCTAAGTGAAACTGTGATTATTCTTTGTGTGGTTAGTATTTTGATTTTTTTCATTTTACTTGAGTCGTATTTCCCATTTTAGTATATAATCATCATAAACATGACTTTTCAGGACTGTATGTATCCTATCATAACATATTCAGCCAACTGAATGCTCATTTATTATTTCTCACTCTTGAAAGGAACACTTTCAATAAAAAGTTTTGCAAATGAATTATTTGTGGTATTTTTGTAATTAGTTCATCAGGCTAAAGTACTCGTGAAATCATTGGATGAAAGACCATTCATATTTTCAGTGTTTTCTACTAAACTACAATGTAAATATAGAAAAACACACAAATTGTGAGTATATCACCTGATGAACTTTTACAAGTCAATACAGACATGGAACTAGCATCCAATATCCTTATAAGAATTATACTAACATCCCTGAAGCCACCTTGACATTTTGTACAATAATTTACTTTGACTAGGATTTTAAAACTCAATACAAATGGAAAACTTCATCAATTATGTACTACTTTTTAAATCTGGCCCCTTTTACTCAATACTGTGTCATTTGTGCAGTTCATTTGTGGAGCTGCATGTAGCAATTATTTATTCACTCCCATTTCTGAATGGCACTCCTTGCTGTACATATAGCATACCTGCTTATCCATTGTCCTCTTAATAAGTATTTGTACACTTTTCAATCTTGGCCTATCATGAACAGTGCTACTATTATGCTTCTAAGACATGTTTTTTGGTGAAAACATATACTTCCCTTGAATATGTACCTAGGATTGGAATTGCTAGGTTGTATAAAGATGGCCTCTGTTCAGTTGGAGTGGATGCTATCACTTTACCAAGTTAATTATAAAAGTATGTGCATTTGAAGCCTCTTAATGTAAACTGCTATTCAGAAAGTTTATTTTCCCCTATAATCTCCAGGGAGCCTTTGAGATTTCATGTGGCCCTCTTCTCAGCTATAGATGTTATTTCTAAAATTTCTTTCCCACTTTGGCTAAAAAATGGTTTATTGTTTATTGTCATAATTTATATTTCTTTGCTTGCTACTGATGGTTAACATACAACCTACAGAAGAAAAACCACAAATACAAATATATTGGTAAAATAATTGCTCATATTTCCCCAAATCATGTCTTGGAGTATTTGTCTTTCTTTTCTTGTTTTGGAAAGCTTTGTGCTATTTTAAGAAGATCATGCCAGACTTTTAAGTGATAGCTTCAAATGCACACATACACTCAAACTGATGCAAGTATACATTTTTGTGACTCTTATCTCTTATACTTATAAATATTGTATTCATTGAGCAAATTTATTGTGCATAATATTGCAGTACAGGTTCTCCTATGTCCTGAGTCTTCGCTGACCTTGAAAGGCTAGGGCCAAAATGTTGGCTGGCCTTGTGGCTCTTCTATTTCTTCAACTCTGACTTGGGATCTTAGGTTGTTAACCATCCAGAAGAAAAGCTGATTAGTATCCTGCAGCTTATGCCATTCACTTTGCCTTATCTGACTCAATT
>PVKA01049185.1:0-13470 GCA_004027165.1 Ctenomys sociabilis | reverse complement strand
GGCAAGATGTCATCATATGCATTCTTTGTGCAAACTTGCCGGGAGGAGCACAAGAAGAAGCACCCAGATGCTTCCGTTAACTTCTCAGAGTTTTCTAAGAAGTGCTCAGAGAGGTGGAAGACCATGTCTGCTAAAGAAAAAGGAAAGTTTGAAGATATGGCAAAAGCGGACAAGGCTCGTTATGAAAGAGAAATGAAAAGTTATATTCCTCCTAAAGGAGAAACAAAAAAGTTCAAGGACCCCAATGCGCCCAAGAGGCCTCCTTCGGCCTTCTTCTTGTTCTATTCTGAGTATTGCCCAAAAATCAAAGGAGCACATCCTGGCTTCTCCATTGGTGATGTCACAAAGAAACTTGGAGAAATGTGGAATAATACTGCAGCAGATGACAAGCAGCCACACGAGAAGA
Organism: Ctenomys sociabilis; assembly: GCA_004027165.1. NCBI lineage: Eukaryota > Metazoa > Chordata > Mammalia > Rodentia > Ctenomyidae > Ctenomys > Ctenomys sociabilis. Next base: position 13,064 of record PVKA01049185.1, on the reverse strand, counting down.
AGGCTGCTAAGCTGAAGGAGAAGTATGAAAAGGATATTGCTGGCTGAGGCAGGAGGATTGTTGTGAGTTCGAGACCAGCCTGAGCTACAAAATGAGCTTAAAGCCAGCCTGAACTGCATAGTGAGACCCTGTCTCAAAAAGACAAAAAAAAAAAAAAAAAAAAGAAAAGGATATTGCTGCCTACCGAGCTAAAGGAAAACCTGATGCAGCAAAAAAGGGAGTCGTCAAGGCTGAAAAAAGCAAGAAAAAGAAGGAAGAGGAGGAGGAGGAGGAGGAGGAAGAGGAGGATGAAGAGCAGGAGGAGGATGAAGAAGAGGAAGAAGAGGATGAAGAAGAGCATGATGATGAATAAGTTGGTTCTAGCTTTTTTTTTTATTGTCTATAAAACATTTAACCCCCCTGTACACAACTCATTCCTTTTGAAGAAAAAAAAATTGAAATGTAAGGCTGTGTAAGATTTGTTTTAAAAAAAAAAAAATTCGCATCGCAATCATAGAAATCTTTGCATGTATTTACTTAATTTTTACTTGTAAGGTAAAATTTAGATTCCTTTACCATGTTTATAGGGTATAATTATATTGACAAGAATTAAACTATCTTTAACCTTGCTACCAAATAGAAAAAAAAAAAAAAAAAAAAAAAAAAAAAAAAAAAAAAAAAAAAAAAAAAAAAAAAAACTACCTTTTGGACTGCCCTTAATTTAAGCAATAGTGTTAATAACCATAGATAGACTTGTTACTCAGTATACATATATCTCATTTATACAGTAACATAATGCTTATTTAGTCAAAGCCTAAAGATGTAGATCAGCTGGGCATGGTGGCGCATGCCTGTAATCCCAGCACTCGGGAGGCTGAGGCAGGAGGATTGTTGTGAGTTCAAGATCAGCCTGAGCTACAAAGTGGGCTTAAGGCCAGCCTGAGCTGCATAGTGAGACCCTGTCTCAAAAAGACAAAAAAATTAAAAAATAAAAAATAAATAAAGATGTAGATCAAGTTTTAAACGATAAGACCAAATTTATTTATTTTTTATTTCATATCTGAAACGTAGTTTTATTTATTTATTTATTTATTTATTTATCTTTTTGAGACAGTGTCTCACTATGCAGGTCAGGCTGGCCTTAAGCTCACTTTGTAGCTCAGGCTGGTCTTGAACTCTCAACAATCCTCCTGCCTCAGCCTCCCGTGAAATGTAGTTTTATTACCTCTATTTAATGAGTAAGGAAAGTAAGGTACAGAAAGGCTAGGTAGCTACCCAGTGTCATATAGCTAGTAAGGCATGGTATTCAAACCTAAGCAGTCTGGAACCTGATCTAAACCAGAGTTCAGTAAACTTTTTTTCAATTTTTAAAATTTATTTTTAACTGGCATATAGCAGTTGTGCATACCTAGGGGTACAATATGATGTTTTGATACATTCATACATTTGTAATGACCCAATCAGGGTAATTAGTTTCTCCGACAAAGATGAGAGAATGGAGAAAAGAGAAACTGAGGAAGGAGGAAAAAACATGCAAGTATGTATATATACAGAATGGCTGAGATGATTGTACTAATAATTTCTATCAGTTTTTTAAAATTATCAGTTAATGTTTAGAACTTTCACCTTGGCTAACTCTGTATGCTGATATCTGTGATCCAAGCAACTACATCGAGGACAGCAATGTGTGATGCAAAGCCCATGGTTGAATACCTCTCATCTTGGTCTTCTAAATGTGTACTACTTCTAATGTCTTATCAATTATTATACTCTCTTTAAAAGAAATTAAAACAAAAAAGACAAGGAAAAATTTAAGATTTCTTGAAATCAAACATCAATATTCAATTATTTCCCCAATCTTGTATAACTATATCGGTCAATCTGAGCAACAGATTTGATGATAAAAATAGATAATATAACAATCATTGTTAATTAGCTATTCTTGTTCTGAAATCTATAATATATGTATTGTTTTTTTCTATAATTTTATTTTATTTTTTAATTTTTTCCCATAATTTTATTGAAGAACAAATAGCAATGAGACAGTTTCAACTCAAATAAGTAGGACAGATTCAATAATTAATACATTGCATATTGTTTTCTTAGTGGCTATTTGTTGTACAAAGTGCAGACATGATATTTTATTTACAAACACTATTAAAGCAGACACCTCCATTCATTGAAATAAGAGAATGTAGCTGTATATCTATCTTAACTATTTTGAATATACAGATACAAAATGGTCATTCATTTGTATTCCTTTTTTTGTTTTTGTCATTTAAATATTATAGGTGTGTGAATTCAGCAAAATATTCCAAAACAGTCCAGGAGTCCATAATAGTATTGGGTTTTCCATATGTCTGGCAATGTCAGAAGTTGTTGACTTGAGTCTTTTACAGCTCAGCATAATGATATGGTTTTACTTCCTATACTTCATTTTTATACTTTTCTGCTGGATGGTTAAGACCAAGATAAAGCAAGACCTATGTAACAAGAATTGTAGCTTTGTATCCTGGGACCCTGTACCACAGTTTGTAGATCCTTTGTCTGTGTCAGCCATGGGGATGAGTCAAGGCCATTGCTTGACCAATTTGCTCTCTGTGAGCCCAAGAGAATGTTTTCTCTCCATGTGACTCTCCTTAGACACACTGCACATCACAGATCACTTTCCTCTTTGGCCCCATAATCTCCTTGATCAGAAAATTTGGGACACAACTGAGTTGCATGATGTTACAGTACAGGTTCTCATATGTCCTGAGTCTTAATTGACCTTGAAAGGCTAGGGCCAAAATGTTAGCTGACCTTGCAGCCCTCCTTTTTCTCTAATTTTTGGTCTGCACACTTAGGTTGTTAACACTCCAGAAGAGAAGCTTATTGTTATTCTGTACAACCTAGGCTGTTGAGCTTAACCTCACTGTCTGAATATCAAACATCTTAGGCTTAACATGGAACAGGTGTTTTTCATTAAGTATTGATATGTTAAACTTTAAGTCCCTACAAAATATAACATAAAAAATTAAAATATATTTTAAAAATAGGAAAAAGCAATTATATATGTTTACACATAAGCTTAGAAATCTAACCATATACAGCATTGTAGCACGACAGTCCTGCAACACTCTTTTTCCAGTCTTTTGCCTTCATTCACCACCTCCTCCTTTTTAAACAAACATCTGTCTACCCAAGAGACAGCATGGCAGCAACCAGCATGACATAACAAGCAGAATGACATATTCAGAAGACCAGAATGGCAGACACTCCAGGTGTGAACTTACTATTACAAATTAGATAAGGCCAAACTTAAACAGATGCCAAAAAATTCAATTCTTTATATTTAATTTCTAGATATGTGTTGTATAAAAGAGAGCACTCACTAGAGTGGGATACACTTGCAATCCCAGCACTTGGAAGCTGAGGCAGGAGAATAGGTGTGAGTGCCAAACCAGCCCAATCTATGCAGTGAGTTCAAGGCCAGCCTGAACTGTTTAGCAAAACCCTGTCCCAGAGAGAGGAGGGAGGGAGGGAGGGAGGGAGGGAGGGAGGGAGGGAGAGAGAGAGAGAGAGAGAGAGAGAGAGAGAGAGAGAGAGAGAGAATTAATTAGTTACTTTATAGGTGCTGAATTTATGTAGTCTTAACTTCATATGAACTTAACTTTAAAACACTCACTATATATCTTATTTTTTATATACCTCTAGTTTCAGATATATAGATTGAATCATAAACTAAGATACTGATTGGCAAGTCTGTGCTGTTATCTTAGAATCAGAACTGTCCAAGGGAGTAGCTCTGCTCTGTCTTTTTTCATGTCTAGAGCAAGTATCCCTGGCTATGCCAATACAAGGTCCTGGAAGCAGAAAAAGAACTTGTGCACCCGATAGCTGGGCTTTACTCAACAATTTACCCCAAGGGTCTTTCTATCTAGACACCTATGACAATATGAGGAACTCATACAGGGTCTTAAAAGTATGGAGATTTTAGTTAACATCTACAGATTATATATCAAGGAAAACAGAATCTGTAGGCTTCCCCATCCCACTGCCCTCACTCTCCCTAGTAACTAATATCAGAGAGAAAAAAAGAAAAGGTTTGAGTTTTCTGACAGATAAAAGCCTGAATAGGAACAAGGAGGAGATTGGGGCTTTCTTTGGAGAGAGAGCAGGAAAACTAAACCAAACTGGGCTCCTTCTAAGTCTCATACCACAGACTTCACTAAGTGCTATGGATAGTGTCAGCTATCACCTGATTGACCACTTGACCTGCTCTGATGGGGCAAAAGAGACTATTTTACTTGTCTTTTTTTTTTTTTTTTCTTTTTTTTTTTGAGACAGGGTCTCACTATGCAGTTCAGGCTGGCCTTAAACTCACTTTATAGCTTAGACTGGTCTCGAACTCACAACAATCCTCCTGCCTCAGCCTCCCAAGTGCTGGGATTACAGGCCTGCGCCACCACGCCCGGCTTTAAAAGAGACTATTTTAAGGGAGGGTCCTTAAGTTCGCTTAAACTATAGATAATCTCTCTTACCACCTCCCATGTATCTAACCATAAACCCACTTAGAGAAAACCAGGGTCATAAAATAAGAACAAATAAATTGGACATGGTGGCACATGCTTATAATCTCAACACTTGGGAGGCTGAGGCAGGAGGATTGTTGTGAGTTTGAGACCGGTCTGGGCTACAAAGTGAGTTCAGGGCCAGCCTGAACTACATAGTAAGACTCCATCTCAAAAAAGACATAAAACAAAATAAAATAAAAATAGGAACAAATAGTTAGAAAAACTTGGGGAATAGTGAAAACATTAAACCACAAGGCCCCATAACAAGCAGATGGTCAGGCAGGCAAAATAGCTCAGTGGACTAAGTACCTGCTTAGGTAAGCAGAGGGACCAGGGTTTGATCCCTGGCACCACATGCTGTGGCTATGGCATGACTGCCCGAGTGGCTTGTTCCTCAGCTAGCATGAACAGTGGTGAGTCAGGAACAGGAGCCACCCACAACCACCTCTTCCTCAGAAAAGGACAATTATATTTTTAGTTATTTTAAAAGCATTTTTCTTAGATGTTTTCTTAAAATACTTTTTCTAATTTTCTAATAACTGCCTTAACTGTCTGTGGTTCAGTTACTAAATTTTTATCCAAAACTAAATTAAAATGGACGATTTATACTTCTAGTTCTTACAGTTTTGCCTGTCTTTTGTTTGTTTGTTTGGTTGGGCTTTTATTTGTTTGTTTTGTTGTTCTTGGTCTTTTTTGAGACAAGGTCTCACTACGCAGTTCAGGGTGGCCTTAAGCTCACTTTGCAGTCCAGACTGATTTCAAACTTGAAATGATCCTCCTGCCTCAGCCTCCTGAGTGCTGAAATTACAGGCAGGCACCACCACTCCCAGTCCTCTTTCTATTTTGAGTCTTTTTGGTGTCATCTTAAATTTTTTCTAGGGCTAAATGACTCTTTTAAAAATTTCATTTTGAAAAATAAAAACAAAAGCAAGAACAAAAAAATTGGAAACAAAGACAGAAAGGTTAACATACAATAATACATACACTACAGATTTTCGAAACAAGAATAGCTGACAAATGATGGCTGATATATTTATCTATCTTTATCGTCAGTTTGTCGCTTAGATTAACAGATATAGTTATGTGAAATTGGACATAGGATTGCATATTACTGCCTACTTTGAAGAAGCTTTATGTTTTTGTTTTAGTCTCTTTTTTCTTTTTAACTTTAAAAAAAAAAATTATTTTACAAGGGGCTGGGGAGATGGCTCAGTAGAATAAGCAGTTGCCTGGCAAGCACAAGGGCCTGAGTTCAATCCCCAGTTCTGAAAAAAAAAATTTATTTTACAAATATCTCAGTGGATTAAAGCACCTGCAAGGAGGCACAGGGGCTAGGGATTCAATCCCTGGGCCTGCCAGGCCAATCCTGTCCCTGGGGCACGCTGAGACAGCAATTGAGACTGGGTGTGGTGGCATGTGCCTGTAATCCCAGCTCTTGGAAGGTTGAAAACAGGTGGATCACTATGAGTCCAATTTAGTATCAAGGCCCTGAACACCCTGTAGACCCTTCCCTAAAACACAAAAAATAAAAATTATTTTGAAGAGAGTAATTAATAATTGATGTGACATTAGAAATAGTACACATTTAGAAAACCAAGAGGATAGGTGTTCAACCGTGGGTTTTGTGTTACACACTGCTGTCCTCAATGTAGTTGCTCAGATCGCAGATATCAGCATACAGAGTTAGTCAAGGTGAAAATTCTATACATTTGGGCTGGGGAGATGGATCAGTGGAATGAGCACTTCCCTGGCAAGTGCAAGGGCCTGAGTTCAATCACCAGTTCCAAAACAAACAACAACAACAAAAAAAAAAAAACAGACACAAAACATCTCTGGCCCTACAGAGCTTACATGCTCACTAGAGGGAGAGAAAGGAAACATCAAACTCAGTGTATTAAGTTCAATGAAAGTGTGTATCAACTCCAGCTGAGATTATAGGTATGTGTCACCACACCTGGCTCTTCAGGCATTAATTTTGGAACCATGTACACAGCCCCTCAGCCCCTCAGTCAGTGTCAACTTCTAGGATGGGTCATGGTGTTGCTTGATCATATGGTTTCCCATAGAAACATAGGACACGCTCTGTTCTCCCCTTTTAGGTCATTGTACATTGATTAGAGTTTTCTGGCATCTAATAATCTTCCTGCTCAGGAGTTGAGTGACTCACCAAAGTTTTAGAGTCCTATAGAAAAGTCCCCCTCCTGTTCTGGGTCTTTGTTGGCTGTCTCCTTAGCCTAGTTGTCTCTCTTAGCTTTGGTCTCTTAACCACAATGTAGAACACCCATGGACCAGTTACACCAATATTAAAGTGAGAGAAACAGGCTCAGTCGTTACAGTCTTATCTAGATATATCTCAAAATATAGACCATGAGCAGAGAACTCTTGTTTTTTTCTTTTCTTTCTTCATTTTTGTTTGTTTGTTTTGTTTTGGTCTTTTTGAGACAGGGTCTCTCCATACAGTTCAGGCTGTCCTTGAGCTCTCTTTGTAGCCCAGGCTAGTCTCAAACTCACAACAATCCTCCTACCTCAGCTTCCTGTGTGCTGGGATTACAAGTGTGTGCCACCATACCTGGAGAGAACTCTTGTTTCTTTACCAGTCATGGTTGTCTTGGAAGTCTAGTCCCTCAATAATGTTAACAAGTAACAATCATAAGGGGCTGGGGAGATGGCTCAGTAGAATAAGTGCTTCCCTGGCAAGCACAAGGGTCTGAGTTCAATCCCCGGTTCTGCCAAAAAAAAAAAAAAAAAAAAAAAATTGTAAATTTTACAAGGAAAGTTTGCGCTCAATGGCAACATGACATTTTAGCATAATAATCATGATGCACTATCTTTAGGTACCTCTGTTATAACACAGTTATGTAACAATTACATAAACATAAACCTGAAAAATGTATCATCATGAGCAGCTGCAGTTTGGAGGTCATCAGTATGACAAAATTTCTTTCTCATGTCCTGCATCTTAGATGACCTATATACTTGGCTAAACATAAATATACTTATGCCGGGCGTGGTGGGGCATGCCTGTAATCCCAGCACTCAGGAAGCTGAGGCAGGAGGATTGTTGTGAGTTCGAGACCAACCTGAGCTACAAAGTGAGCTTAAGGCCAGCCTGAGCTGCATAGTGAGACTCTGTCTCAAAAAAAAAAGACAAAAAATATATATATACTTAATATACCATGAGGTTAGCAGTAATTTGCATCACAGTTATGCAGAAATCTTTATATATATATGTATATATATATATGTGTATATATATATATATATATATATACACATATATATATACATATTTAGTTTTTACTCTGTTTGAGATAAGGTCTCACTATATTGAAGACTGGCCTTGATTTCTCTTATATAGCCCAGGCTGGCCTCAAAGTCATGGCAATCCTCCTGCTTCAGTCTCCTGAGTGCTGAGATTACAGAGATGCACCAACATACCTGGCTAGTTTTTACTCTTAAGGTAAAATTTAGTTTACTTTAACAGGTTTAGAGAGTGTAATTGTATTGAGAAGAATTAAGGACATCTTTAGAGCGTTTATAAATTTAGGAAGCATTGGACAAGATATTATGTCAGCTTCTAGTACTATGGACAACCCCTAGGAAAATAACAAGGTAGAAAGTATTAATTATTGAATCTTTGATATAATTCAGGTATAAAAAATAAGATACGGGGCTGGCAAGATATCTCAGTGGTCTAGAGCGCCTCTCAGGGACCGCGGTTCGAGCCCCAGCACCACATGCCATGCCAGCCCCTCCCCGCAGGGCCGGCTGAGCTCACCCCCCACCCCCGCGAAAAAAGAATCCGTGATGTGTAACGAGACACTGTAATAAATAAAGGAATTTAAAAAAAAATAAAAAATAAAAAATAAGATACGCAAACAGCTACACTCTCTTTACTGATAAGAGACATATGGTATAATAATGTCTGTAAGTATAATATCATGTATGCACCTTCTATGATACCAAAACATTATGAAAACAGTTTGCAATGTATTAATTTATCAAATCCATCTTGTCAAGGTATCTTAAAATTGTCTCGTTGATATTTGTACTTCAATAAAACAAAAAATTTATAAATAAATAAATAAGAAAATTATCCTATAATCACAGATACAAGCTAAGACTTAACCATTCCCTATAATCTGAGACAAATCAATGAAGGGTTATTAAAAGACTTATTTAAGAAGTGCTAAAGGAGACAAAGAGGTAAATTTGGAGAAGATCCTTTTTTTATCTTTTTCTATTTTTTTGGTGCAGGGTCTCACTATGCATGCAGCCCACATTCATAGCGATCTTCCTGCTTTTTGCCTCCCATGTGCTGGGATTACAGGCGCACGCCACCGCGCCCGGATTGCATTGCCGGCTCAGCGCTCCCGAAGGCGGGGCCGACGCGGCTGGGGGAACCAAGGACCGAACACTGGTCCCTGCGCTTACCTAAGCAAGCGCTTAGTCCACTGAGCTATACCGCCGGCCCTAAGATCCTTTTTTTTTAAAAGTGGGAAATCCATATAGGAACTGGAAGCCAGGATCCCTTTAACAAGATGATAATGATTCTCAGAATATTAATTACCAGCTGGATGAGTCAGGGGATCAGGCTAGGGTTATAGGCAAAACTCACATCGTGCAGAATTTTCTAAATTATATGCAGGAAAATATGCAAATAAATGAAGTGATCTAAAAAAAAAAAAAAAAAAAAAGAGGAAAGGGCTGGGGAGATGGCTTCAGTGGAATAAACACTTCCCTGGCAAGTACAAGGGCCTGAGTTCAATCCCCAGTTCTGCCAAAAAGAAAAAAAAAAAAAAGGAAGGAAAAAAAAAAAAGAAACACTGAAAAACAAAGATAAGAAAATGGCCTTTTAATCATTATTTTTAGAACATTTTTGAATTCAGAGTACAAACTCAGCTTCTACTTATTGATTGACTGGATGAGATGTTAGGATAAATGCAAAGGGAACAATATTTTTCTTCTGAATCACTATCTTTGTAATGTGATTTTTCAATTTCTCTCAATAAAAGGAAAAAAAATTATTTCCCCAAAAAAAATAAATAAATAAATTTAGGAAGCAGTGCTAATGACTTTGAATAGATTTGCTACCCAATCTATAAGTGTGCCTCATTTGTACAAAAACAAAATACTCATTTAAACAAGCCCAGGGGCTGGAGTGATAACTTAGTTGAATAAGTGCTTGCCTGGCAAGTGCAAGGGCCTGAGTTCAATCCCCTCTTCCACAAATAAAATAAAATAAAATAAAATAAAATAAAATAAAATAAAATAAAATAAAAACAAACCTAGTAGTCCTGCATCCCATGTAGCCTTCAGGGTCCTAAGAGGGAGCAATGGGAAATTAAGAAAAGACAAGACACGTAACAAAAGGAAAATTGGGAGTGGGTAGGATACGACCTCTCTGAGAGAGGTAGCAACAACCCAGCTTGGTCTGCATCTTTATCTATGCACAGAGTAAAACAGGGGAAGCATGTGACCAGGACAGAAAGGACAATGTCTCTGTTTTGCTTACTTTTCTCTCATTGCTGAGACAAAATACCCAACACCCAAAGTTAAAGGAGGAAAGTTTTATTTAGGTCACAATTTGTGGAGGTTTCAGTCCACACTCAGCTGCCTCCAAGGCAGGGTGGTGTGGCTGAGGGACAATAGTTCATGGCAGTGGAAGATTACAAAAACAACAGGAGCAAAAATGGAAAGAACAAGCCTCTTTTCCTCCCTTATATTCTATGCAGACTGCCTACAAGAGAGAGTGTCCCTTACACGCACACCACCTCTTTTTGCCTTCTCTCTCTCTTTTTTTTTTTTTTTTTTTCAGAACTGGGGATTGAACTCAGGCCCTTGTGCTTGCCAGGGAAGCACTTATTCCACTGGGCCATCTCCCCGACCTCTCTTTTTGCCTTCTCTTGCCAGGCTCAGGATGTTTCTAAAGTGAGGACCCTGATCCCTTACTGAGTCACTTAAACTTCTAAACTTCTTAGATTGACATAATGACTCAACCATTACAACATCCTGAAGCATAAAAGCCATCCTGGGGTGTGTCTTCTACACCCCAGGATGTACAACTTCTGAATTATTTACTTAAGCTTCTAAAGGGCTTGTGTTGATACAAATGTATCAACCATTACAGTCTCAAGGTTCTGCTGAGATCTATCTGTGCTCTAGTTAACAGGGAAAAACACCAAGGCTGGACATAAGCTGATATGCAACTGAGCTAGAGATCAGCTTGTTCTTATCCTCTGCCTGTGACATTCCTTGTTTCTGGGACTGGCTTTGCCGTAGTCCTAAGGAGTTCACCAACTTCTGGCTCAGCCTTAGCTCAGCCGATCCCCTGATAATAGATGTAGGACAAATTTTATTTTTATTTTTATTTATTTATTTTCTTTTTGGTCTTTTTGAGACAGGGTCTTACTATGCAGTTCAGGCTGGTCTTAAACTCACTTTGTAGCTCAGGCTGGTCTCGAACTCACAACAATCCTCCTGCCTCAGCCTCCTGAGTGTTGGGATTACAGGCATGCACCACCATGTCTGGCTTGTAGGACAAATTTTAAATAGCATGGTCAAGTTTAAAACAATGTCAAAAATTTTGATTATCTTATATGTCTAAAGTCTTCATGTATATTTTAAAAAGAGCACTTGTCAGTTACTTTGTACATATTAAACTTATATAGTCTTTTTTTTTCTATACAGAGTCTCACTACCAATTCAAACACCTAGTGATCCTCCTTTCTCAGCCTCCCCAGCACTCCTCCACCACACCCAGTTTCAGGGCTGGCACAGCATGCAGTACTGGGCATCAAACCTGGGTTTTTGCACTTGCCAGGCAGGTGCTTAGACCAATGAGCTATCTCTGTATCTCTGCAGCCCTGTTTCCAACTTTAAAAACATTTGTATATTTCTCAACTGATTTAAGTTAGCCTATTGTTAAACTATACAAATATGAGCCATAAGCATTTGAGCCAATAGAACTTTTTGAAGATAATGTATACTCGAAAGTTATATAGATATATAAATATCTGCATATCTATCTATCTATCTATCTATCTATCTATCTATCTATCTATATATATAGAGAGAGAGTGCCTAAAGCACATGTAACCTTTGTTATCAAACTTTATGATTTTTATTAGTGCTATATGAGCCTTGAGCCTGTGAGACCCTGGAAATCTATACAATTTTCCATGAAAATCTCAAAAAAGACAAAACAGTGAAAATAAGAAATGGTTGAGTTCAAAAAAATACTTTCTTGGGGCCAGGGAGATGGCTCAGTGGAATAAGCACTTCCCTGTGCAAGGGCCTGAGTTCAATCCCTGGTTCCGGAAAAAAAAAAAAAAAAAAAAAAAAAAAACTTTCTCACCAGGCATGGTGATGCACACCTGTAATCCCAGCACTCAGGAGGCTGAGGTAGGAGTTTAAGGCTAGCTTGGACTACGTAAGCAAGTTCAAGGCCAGCCTACCCTAGATAGTGAGACCCAGTCTCAAAGAAGAAACCTCCCACAAGCACCTGCCCGGCAAGTTCAAGACACTGAGTTCGACTCCCCAAATTATCTTTCCTAAACAAAGCATCTAGAGGTGCTTAACTATGTATGCAGATTAGGCAGATTGACAAACATAAGCCAATTACAGTTAAATCAGAGTGCACTCTCAGATGTATTGGCCAAGTTGAACTACAATAGCCCTTTTACAGTTTTTAGCTTTATAACTATAAACTAGTCCAAATTTTTCCTATAGGTCAGAAATTAACAGAGATTTCTTGTAATATACTAAGAATCAAAATGATGAATAAGCACTTCCCTGGCAAGTGAAAGGGCCTGAGTTTGATCCCTGGTTCCGCCAAAAAAAAAAAAAAAAAGATGAAAAAAAGCTGTCCCTTTTACCCTTGTGAAATCAAGGACTGATTTTTAAGAAGTGACTGAGGAGGGTAGTTTATCTTAATTTTAGAATACCAACACAGCTTCTCAAAAAAGACAAAACAGTGAAAATAAGAAAATGTTAATAGCTATTTTGATAGCTATTATTGTTTGATAGCCCAAAATACTGTCTTGACAGCCACATGTAACTGTTTCCTACTAACGGGACAGACTATTACTAGGTGACATTTTTTTAGAGCTAAGTATCTATTCCAAAGGTAAGGGAAGCCAGGCATGGTGGCTCAGATCCATAAACCCAGCACTTGGGAGCCTGAGGCAGAAGGATTGCTACAAATTTGAGGTCATCCTGCATAGTGAGTTAAAAGCCAGCCTGGACTACATAGTGAGACCCTGTCTAAAAACAAAAACAAAATGTTTGAGGGAAGAGGGCCTCAAAGATTCCTGCCAACATTTCTTTTCTTTTTTTTCATTTATTTTTATTTTATTAAAATACAAATGTCAATCAGACAGTTTCAAGACACCTTAACCATACACATTCGATGAATTAATACATTGCAAACTGTTTTCATAACGTTTTGGTATTGTACAAGGTGCATACATGATATTATATTTACAGATATTATTTTAGCAGATATCTCTTATCAGTGAATTAAGAGTG